>SNQJ01S0292541.1:0-10695 GCA_010110895.2 Picea sitchensis | reverse complement strand
CAATAGTTTTCTTAGATTTTGGTTGACCACGATTCCTTCCTTGAGTACTTCTGCATAACTCTTTCTATTTTCTTCATTCGTCTTTTCTAGCAACGTAGAGTGCTTCTCTTCATTCTCCACAACTGATGTGGATGTTTCTGTCTCTTCAACTTTCTTGTTGAGCTTGTCGATTTTAACTCTTAGTGTGACAACTTATTCTTCAAGATTCTCAACCTCTTCTTCTTTCTCCATTAACTGAGACTTCATGATCTTTTCTATTCTCTTTGCTTCTTCAAGTTGGATTTTCAATGCAATTATTTCTTCTTCCATTCTTCTCTCTTCTTGACCAAACTCTTCCTCAAATTGGTTTAAATCATTGGTTCTTTCCTTGAGATGATCCATCAATATTTTTTCTTTCTTTTTTGCGTCTTCCTTTTGTGCTGCTATGTTGGCTTCTAAACATTTCTTTTGATATTCTAGAGTTTCTTCAATTCTTCTATTCTCTTCTAGTTGAGCTCTTAAATTCTTGATGACCTGCTGATCCTTTTCAGAACCTTGAACACTTTGCTTTTGCTTTATCAATTCTTTCTCGGATGACTTGTTTTCTTCTCTTTCTTTCCTTAGATATTTAATTGCACTGATCAATTTTTCTTTGTAATCAATTTCTGCTTCATCTTACTCTTCCTCTTTTGAATCTGTCTGACATGATGAACATCTTTCTTCTTGTTCTGTATCTGTATCTTCTTTGGCATTTTCTGAATCTGCGATGGGTGAAGAATATATGTCATGTAACCTATCCCAAAGTTCTTTGGCTGATGAACATTTACCAACCTTTTCTCTTACCAATTTACGTAATCCTTCCCAGATGAAATTCATTGCTATTTTGTTATTCTTCTTCAATTCCTTCTTGGTTGCAGTCTTTTCCATTTTTGAACTATCATATCCTGTAACAACTGCTAGCCAAATATAATGTCCATGTGCCTGTAAAAATACTTCCGTCCTTTTGCTCCACATCTCATACTTAAAACCATTCTGACCATTAAACATTGGTACTCCATTCTCAGAATAATCCACCATTCTCGACCATTAAACATTGGTACTCCATTCTCGACAATCCATGATCTCCTTTCCCAGTTGGTTAAATTGTTTCCTGAAGGAACTTGTTCCGATACCAATTGTTGGATTAATGAGGGGTGATGAATAAGTAATAGAATTTTTTAATCCTTTTAACCACAAAACGCAAGTGTTATATCAATGAAGCATTATTATCCGAATAACCGCAGTAAATAAGCAATGAAAATGAACAATCATACACATACACAAGAGACACCAAGAAAGCATGGAAACCCAAATCGAGAAAACCATGAATTTTTCATGTCTTTAAGAATACACCGCTGAAGCACTGACTTCCAATATTCTCCAACACTAACTTGAAGTAGGCTCCAACCCCTTAGTTTATTAGGCTACAACCTGCAGGAATATCCAACTCCCCAATTCTTCAAGGCAACGTATGGAGGCTACAACCCTATGTTCTCCTGCTACAACCCAAGGTGGCTACAACCACCTATCTCTGCCCACCCCTGCCACCCCCTGGCAGAAGTAGAATGATGGAACCATCACACACTATCACTGTGAGATATACCACCGAAACTCACCATTAAATATGAACCATGCATCAAACTATGCATCAACTTGTAACATAAACATGCATCAACCATGCACCAACTCCGTAATCAACTCGGTATCTTTATAAATAAGTGTATCAACTATGCACCAACCTTGTAATCAACTCACAGACATAAACAAGTGCATCAACCATGCACCAACTCAGTAATCAACCTCGTACTACTAACAAGTCTATCCAACCATGTACCAAGCTGTACCAATCATGTGTCAACTATCAACTATGACTCGCCATATGTACTACAACATCATCAGCCATCGTCAACCATACCAATATGTTCCCAAATCCAGCTAACTTATCAATTCTACTCATCAAAATATGATTTATAGATCTGTAATACCAGGTGTTTCGAGTATATTTCTATAAACCTTCATTAAGTTTAACAACAATAAACTAGCATTTTCTTCAAATGTTTCTTTTAGTCTCACATGCCTAGTTTTTGGATTAGTCAACAACCCTAACTTGAAGTAATCATAACTTTGGAACCTCAGAATGTATAAAGATCTAAAATTTATACACAATGTTATTCAGTGTGTTTTATGCAATTCTCCAAGTGGCATTACTTGTAACCCTCCTAAAAGGAGTTATAGCAAAATGGCATACCTTGCTGAATCTCTGGCTTATTCTAGAGAGTTAGTCCTTGTAGAGAGGCCCCGCGACATAATGTTTGGCTGGAATGATATGAATCTATTACATAGTATACTACAGAATTTAAACTAACCAACACATTTGGTCTCACTCAATTTGGATCTTTATGAATAAGTTATGACGTTTTTACCCGAAACACCGATTTTGACTAGTTTCAGAAATTCACCACAAAGCCTATTTTCCACAAAGAGTGTAACTCCAAACATACAACGACCCACAAGCTGATTTTTTGAACCACAGATACTTGGATAGGTTTTTCTCACTTGCATAGCAATTCTCTTAGGATCTGAATCATTATAGAAAAGAGAAGGAAGCAATGCATGAGATGACCTGAAAATAAACATACCATAGAAAGCACCTTCAAAAGAATTATCCTTCCTTGCATTTCAGCCTTATTTTCTTCACTTTCCCTCAGAATTTCGGCTTATTTATCCTTTGGTTACCTCATACATTTATAGGTATTCAATATTCTCAAGGGTAATTCAAATGAGAGAGCCTTCCTCTCATTTATACCTCCAAGTAGCTTCCTTAAAACATATTCTAGGTCATCATCTCCACTTTCCTTATTTTAGGTTGGGTCCACTTCTAATTTCTCTCCATTAAAATTATTATTGAAATAATTTATTTCTAATTCATTTTGAATTATAATACACGATCACTTCAATTTTATTATTTACCTTTTTAAAACTTCTTTAAACCACTTTGATTACTTTGACCTTTTTGGGGCTTCGAGATGACATACGAGGGTCCTCCAACTGTATACAACTCTCAAACCGTGAGGGAGTTATGTGATATTGTACATACCAATTTAAATGGTATGACATGTACCATCCATATAGAATAGTATTATCTAAAATATATCATAACTCATACCATTATCCATCAAACAAACTTGTCCATTACCCAAACCTGTATTCCAACTTCATGGCCATAACTCTCAACCGGTGAGGAATTATGTGTGACGCTCCACATACCACCGTAAATGGTGATGACAAGAACTATCCATCTAGGATAGTTTCACCAACAATTTCCTTTGATCTTCATCTCATTATTTCTCAAGGGTACAAGGATGTAATCCTCCAACCATTCTTCTAGGATAACTCAACTGTAAAGCGCCTTCCCGAGGGCTTTCACCATAAGGGGACCACTTTAGAGTTCATCCATTTGTACACCTTATCAATCATGATAAGACACACGAGTCAGCCTATACATTTTTCCAACAATGCATCATATACCAATGGAACCACATCGCATCCATTCATCATGTATCAATGACAACTCATTGATCCATCTTCATCTGCATTCTCATCAAGGACAATACATATTATATTACATCAATCATCAATCAACAATCCTTTTGACATCAATCAATCACTTGACATCAATCAATCAAACCATTGGCATAAATGACAACATGATCCAACAATATGCCCCAATTAAGGGGTAATGAGCCAATATTAGGCTTAACATGTCCTCCCCTTGAGACAAGTGTTGTCCGGGTACTTGAGTAACTGATGGTTCTCAGATAAAAGACTCATCTTCCCAGGAATCTTCACTGATAGCGTTTCATCCATTTTAATGAGATAATTAAATGGATGTATTCCTCAAATACACTTATAGTCATTGATGGCTTCAAGATCCAATATGATTTTCATTCCTCATCAAGTTATGAAAATATAGCCTGAATTTGGATCTTGTTGCCTATAACCTCTTTTAAGCATGAAACATGGAAAACTGGTGTACTCGCGGAAGATGCAGTAACTCCAATTTGTATGCCATAGTACCAATCTTTGGTAACACCTTATAAGGGCTATACTACTTTGGTTACAATTTATTATCCTTCTTGGCTTCTCTTTGAGGAACATTTGTTTGTATGGTTGTAGTCTTAAAAACAATCCCCTACTTCAAACTTCTTTCACTCACGATGTTACCCCGCTTGTTGTTTCATGTGATTTTGTGCCATGGTCAAGTTGCTCCAAGATTTGAGAACTTGTTGTTGATGCTCATGTGATATTTCACCGCTTGAACTTTAGATTTTATTTTAGAGAAGAAGTGATGGAAGAAGTGTGTGGTATCCATAGAGTGCCATAAATGGTGTCATTTTTGTTGGCAAGATGAAAGGAAGTTTTATACCACCATTCCCAAGGGAATCCATTTGAACCATTGTGTTTTTTTTATCGAGACAAAGAAATCAAGGTAGCCTTACATTTGTTCACTATCTCGGGCTTGTCCATCGATTGAGGGATGATAGGATGAGTTATATGAGCCAATTGAGTACCCAAAAAAAAAAAAAAAAAAAAAAAAAAAAAATGTCTAGTGAAGATGGGATCTCACACTTTCATAATAATATTTAAATGTAGTATTTAATTGTTCCATGAATGTGGTGGCAATCAGAATAGCTTTGAAGGGATGAGAGAGTGCAAAAACGCAGGTGTATCAGTCAGCCCACCTGACAATTTTCCTGGACTCTGCAAATCCCATTAAAACCAATGTTCCAATCCTACCTGGGACAAGCACTACTGTAAAACAACGTAATGAAATTACCAATTTTTTAAAACCTATTCTCATTTCAAACCTGAACACCATGTCCCAAAAACCTCGACTCCAGACTTCCAAAAAACTGAGCCTCCTAGAGGTCCCACCAACATACCCTTGTCTGATGTAGAGCCACAGAATTACCTGTTCATGGACCCATTTTTCCAAATGTACTGACACCCAACCCCTGCCCAAACCCTGAATAGGAGCCCACACCTGTCAGTCTCGGACTGTATTATCCAATCCGGGTTGGATGATCGAGATAGCAAAGAGAAGTGGGACTCAACATCTTCATCCTTTTCTTGAGAGTGCATCTCGGCCACAACATTTTGTTTCCCCTTTATAGAAGATTTCAAAAATCATAACCCACATTTTGCTACCCATTTTTGTTGTTCTTTTCAAAATAGCCTGTTCCAAGAAGTACTAAGACTATCATGATCTGCTTTTGACCTTGAAGTGCCTACCTATTAGGTAAGGATGGCTTCTTCAATTCATGTAGTATTACCATCATTTCATTTTCATAAATGGGTTTGTGTAAAGTCCTTTCCCTTGAGTGGTCACTCTTCAAAATCTAGGGCCTTCCTCTTCTTGCATTACTAGGGACAACACCAATTCCATTTCCCCAGTATCACATTCTACAATAAAGGTTTTTGAAGTTCGAGGGTCAAGACAAGAGCTTTGTACATCAGCTCTTTAACTTGTCTTCAAAATCTTTAGTTTCTCCTCGGAGTCCAAGGAAAATCACCTCTTTAAGTTAGTGTCATTAAAGGTGCTTCTATTCTTCCATAGTGTCGTAACAAAATTGTGGTAGTAACTGTCAAAACCAAAAATCCCTCTAAGATTATCTAATGTTTTTGGAATTTCACACCATCATGGTCTTAATATTAGGGTTCTACTCCTGACACCTTCATGAGATACAATATTACCCAAATACTCTACCTCCTTCACTCCAAAGAAACATTTGGATGGTTTGGCATATAGTTGTTTCTCCTCTTAGTAGTTGTAGCACCTTGTCAACATTCACACATGATCCTCCCAAGACTCTTGGATATAGATTAATATATCATCAAAAATACTAACAAAAATTTTCAAGAAAGGGTTTAAAAATGGAATTCATCAACCATTGAAATGGGAGCAGGCACGTAGGGCCAAAAGGCATGACCTAAAAATTGATAATGTCCTTCATGGGTTCAATGTTGTTTTGGGATATATTCTTCCTTCATTCTAATTTGATACCGTAACAAAGATCCAATTTTGTGAAATAGATTGCTCCATGTAGTTCATCTAACAATTCATCAATGATGATCGAAATCTTATCTTTAATAGTGATCTTGTTGAGCTCTCTATAATTTGGACACATACACCATGAGCTATATTTTGAATACCATTACCACCGGTGCATAGTAGTAAGAACTTTAGCTAGGTCTACTAATGCCACCAACATTTATTCAACCATGCACTCACTTTCACCCTTCTGGGCGTAAGGGTATTCAGATGGGTCTCGACGTTAGGAGGAACAATCCCATGAATTAGGTGAATTTCTTGATCACGATTTTGCTGGTGGAATACCTTTGGGAATATTCAAATACTTTGGAATGCTTATCAATGATTCCTTGGAGATCTTGGGGAATAAATTTCTTAGATGTTTGAACATCTAGTGAGCATAGGTTGGCAATAATTCCTGGATGCCCCCTTTTCAATAATTTCCTTTTTGTCATGCCATTAGATCTTATCACTCACCGGGTTTCCTGATACCTCTTAACTCAATTCTATTTTCCTTCCAATGAAAATTTCATGAAAAGTTCTTGGAAAATTAGTGCCATTGTTCCTAATGATTGTAAATCCATTGATTCCTAAGACACATCAAACCGCCTAAGGGTGATAATCAACTATTGAATATTCATTACATATTTCCCCCCATAGTGATTGATCTTATTGCATTTTATGAGCAATTGATAGTCCTCCATCTAAAATTATTACTTGAAACTCTGGTGCTGGATATACAAAGAAATTGAGAGCTTTGGCTAATTTATAGTGAATGAAATTATGAGTACTGCCATAATCAATTAGGACAATTACCTTTTTATTTTTGATGTATCCTTCGATCTTGAGGGTTTGAGGAGTGCTAATTCCAATCAATGCATTACACGATATTGCGGGATTCAACTCTTTAGACTAAATTTATTCTACGTTTTCATCTTGAGATGGTTCTTGTTCTTGTTCTTCTTCCTCTTCACAATCTATGTAGAATAATTTCTTCTCACCACACTTATGTCCCTTACTGTACTTGCTGTCAAAATTAAAGCATAAACCTTTTGTTTTTCTTTTCTCCAATTGTTGAGGTGTCAACCTTGTAGGTTGAGGTGTTTTAGAAGAAGGAGCATTATTCTCTCTATAGATGTTAGGATTGTTCCTTCTAGTAGCCATAGCCATATTTTTACTTTCAACATTTCTTGCCACCCTAAATGCATTCTCCAATGATTTGGGTTCCCGAAGGTGAACCTCATGTTGAATGTTATCTCTTAAAGTTCCTATGAATACATCAATCAATTACTCATCTGGAATATCTGTTACCTTTATATTCAATCTTTGGAAGTTCTCAATGTGCTCTTTAACTGAACCCTTTTTCTTGAGATTTATCAATTGGCTAAAGAAGGTATTGCTCCTTGTATCCTCATAGTGTGATATCATTTCTTCCATGAAGGTTGTTCAAGTGACAAGTGATTTGCGAGAATAAAGCCATCTATACCATACAAATTGATTGGGTTCTAAATATAAAGAAGCAATTCGTACCTTTTGTGTATGTGGCACACTATGTAGATCAAATAATTGCTCCATATGAAGTATCCATGTGATAGGGTACTTGCCATCAAACTTCCTCATATCGATCTTAGGAACGTGGTTGGTCTTCAACCCAAGGTTAGAGTTTCTCCATTCTTGATTCACCTTCCTTGTGTCCTCATCATTAATTTCATGGGATGCATTTCCACTTTTAGGTGTCCTCTCTGTCACAAAAATTTTCAATACTTCCATGATCTCCCCTTTTAAAGCGTCCATCCTAGTATTTATTGCCTCAAACTTAGCTTCTGTTGAATCCATCATCTCCTCTAGTTCATATTTTGTTACTGTCTGCTTTTGTAAATCATTTATGTCCCGACGCATTTCTTCACCTTCATCAAGAGTCCAAGTAGGATTGTCTAGAGGCTTATTTGGTGTAGAAGTTCCCTTTTTTGGTGGCATGTTGGCCAAGAATCACTTTTGAACCTTGATTTTGAGGTGGTTCTGCTAGACAATCTTTCTTCTATTGTATCTCCCAAGTTTCGGCCCTTATGGGTATGAAACTTTCCTTTTTTTGTAGTTCTATGATATTTCTTCTCTACAGTGCCACAGGTCTGATCAAAATTGGATGTGCCAAGTGGAATTTATAGTAACTTCCCCACAACTTGCTTATTTTTGGCCTTTCCAAGAGATCTCACTTGTATAGCATGCCCCATACAAAATAATTAATATAAAATTATGAAACTCGTACCAGAAATACTATAGACTGTCCAATATCCAATGAAACTGGTCTCACTCAATTTGGATACTCTAGGAATAAGTTATGATTGTTTTACCTGGAACACCTACTTGAGACTAGTCAATAGGACTAGTCAGATACCCTATCTTCCACATGGTGTATCTAAAAATGTAAGATGAACCATAAGAGAAACTATTTACCAAAGCTACCTTAATAATTTCTATGAATAGCCTCTGGATTTCAGGGTCTGAAATGTTACAAAAAACGTTTTATAGCAAAAATTCCGCAATGACTCAGTTTAGGATGATTCCAGAACCCTATTTTGCACAGGTTGTATCTCCGAAAGTATAAGGCCTCAGGAGATGAAATTTTAACCCAACGTACCTTGATCTGTATACTAAATATCCTCCAATTCGTTCCTTCTGAAAACTTGTAGAACAACAGTTATAGAGAAAATTCCAAGGTGTCTCAGATGTAGCAGCAAAACCCCAAGACCTTGAGCTCTGATAACATATGTTAAGAACCAAATATCAATATAGCATAGAAAAACCTTAGAATAAGTAATCAACGCCTTGAAAAAGAGATAATTTCAGGTAATAAGCCTCTTCGAGGGGGAAACCTCCTTTTACCCCACATAAATGTTCAAGTACAAGATGATTCCAAATGAAAATGTCTCCTTGGTATATATAGGANACTAGGAGGTATAATTACTACTAATGGAATAAAGATGACATAAATAAAATAACATTACTAATGTAATATGCCCCAATTAAGGGGTAATGAGCCAATATTAGGGATTAATATTATCTAGGAATTAGACTTAGTTAGTACCTTGGAACTTGCATGCCTCAATGGAAGGTTTCCTCGCTTTCGACAATGGGTTTTCATTATTGACCCCTGATTGGGAGATTCTTCCGAGTGTTCAATTTATTCTCATAAATTCAAACTTGTTGGATTGTACTAGTGTACCTTGGGAGTCATTGACATTAATGGTGATTTCCCTCGCAGTTTTTAATGGTATAGAATAATGACCGGTAATCAAGTGGTTTCTACCATGTTCGACTTCAACACATGTATTCACATGGTTAGATTGGTACTATAGAGTGGTGGAGATGAAGACCCTGGATCTTTTCTGACAGATTCAAGTTGCATTGGAGTATATTCAGATTGTATTGTTGCATAGATCCACAATGTATGTCTCATGGCTATGTTCAGATTTGAGTCTTTAACACATACATCCACAGTGTATTTTTGGTGGCTATGTTTAGATTTGAGTCATACTGGCATGGATCCACAATGTATGTTTGGTGGCCATGACCTGTCTTACTTGACATGGATCTTTTCATGTCAGCATTTATGATTTGAGTCATTTGTATTCTGAGTATGGGAATGCCTAC
This sequence comes from Picea sitchensis, assembly GCA_010110895.2. Lineage (NCBI taxonomy): Eukaryota > Viridiplantae > Streptophyta > Pinopsida > Pinales > Pinaceae > Picea > Picea sitchensis. Next base: position 935 of record SNQJ01S0292541.1, on the reverse strand, counting down.
CTCAATGATGATATATTATTGTACTGTACTTCCTTGTTTGTTGGCAGGTTTCTGACCGACGTGTTTCGTGTTCCCTACACACACTCGACAAAGTATTTCAACTATCACTATGTTATAACTTCATACTTTGGGTGGCTCTCTGTTACACATTATTTTTGTCACCCCTTATGACCGTTTATTATGTAAACCTATCCTTTGTCGTTAGAAGGATCAATGTCCCGAATTCCTGAAGAAAGAAGGGAGAAGAACTTTTCCTGAGAGAAGAAGTTGCCTTTTCCTTTGTAAAAACCCTATTAAGGAGGATCGTCGCACCCAACCTAATGTTAGGGGTGCAACAATCCTAGATAATCACATGTTGTACTAAACCTAGCCTGCAACGTCATTGCACTCTGCTCAGTTCTAAGGGTGCGACAATTTTCGTACGTGGGAAAAACGAGTGTCTTCTTGATGCTTCTAGAAGGAGAAGCTTCTATGGTGAGGTGGCCTCCAATTGGTTTCGATCTTACTCGCTTTTCTGATTTAGTGGGATCATCCTAACCTCCTCACCTTATCCTCTTCAACTTATAAAAGGAGAGGAGTTCTCATTTAGAAAGTTAGCTTGATTGGGTTTGAGTAATTTTTGTAGCTTGGAGTTTTTGGGCCTATGTTGGCTTTGAGCTTTGATTTGTCAATATAGTTTGTGAGTACCTATCATATATATAGTCTCAAAATCCATGGGTAGAAGTGTGTGGGAAGTAATGAATTTTTGGAAGGGACCTTACAACATCAAGGCACCAATTGTATTTTCCTTTTTATATTTCTAATACAAAAATATATTTCTTTCCCATAAAATTGTTCTTATTTTATTGTATGACTCCTAGATCACATACATAGGTTTTGTTGAGTATACGTTGTTGCTTTCACTTCGTTGGCTTGTGTCTTTTTACAGGTTCAAC
>SNQJ01S0292534.1:0-10695 GCA_010110895.2 Picea sitchensis | reverse complement strand
CCCATGAAGTATTTACACCCCATAAGTATGTACACTCTTCCACGCAGGGGAGTGTAGAGGGGGGGTACCCCCTCTACGAGGTTCAAGGGGGATATCCCCCCGGCTGGGAAGTCTGGGGGCAAGCGGGCCCCCAGTGGGGGTTCAGGGGCGAAGCCCCCGAAGGGAAAATTGCCTTGTAAATGTATATTGTAATTTCATTGTAAATATAGATCGTTCATTATAAGGTCCCAAATCTAATAGTAGAGATTATGTTAGGGTTTTTTGCCCTAGAAGGCAACCCTCTTTTTTGAGGGAAATGTATTATGGATATGGATGATGGCGCATATTGTGTTCTGAGAGAGGAGACTGTGAGAGAAAAAAGAGGAAGTTACAGCGGGTTTTGTTGTAGGTTGTATCCCTTCATTTGTTGGATAATAATAAAGGAAGGACCTAGCAATTTCTCTGGTGGGCGTAGCCCACACTAGGTGAACCACGTAAATCTGTGTCTCTATTGTATTGTGTATCTTCTATGTTTTATTTCTGCATTTGTTTTATTTATTGCTCCACGGTCCTATTTTTCTAACAAAAGAGATAGTCTCAAATGTATTTTTGATGTGAATTACATCCTCTAGCAGTGGAAGCAAACGTGAAACTTGACATATGTGTTTCTCATTGATCCAATTGATGATAACTAGGGAGTCACCAAAGACTTGTAGAGTTCTACATCCATGTTCGATAGCCAATAAGAGGAGTAGTTTTAAAGCCATTAATTCAGAGTAGTTGTTTTTTCCCTGGCCCATACCCACTTTGAGGGTGAATTAGTGTGAATGTGAGAAGTGGAGACAGCCTCCCCCACCGCAAAGTGTTTGATCAAACGAGGAGGCCCCATTGAAGTATCCCCAGGGAATATTATTGTCAGGTTCCACCTCCCTGATATTTCTGGGAGGAGCCACAATGTCCCTACCCGACCCCAAGAAATATTGAAAGATCCTTATACATGTTACTGCAACTCTTTCTACCGAGAAGGGCGCATCCTGAAATATTTAGTTGTTCTTGGTGATCCATATCCCCCAGAACAGAATAAAAGGGAATGCTTGATACTCCTCTTGGCCTTGTACCTGCAACCAAATCTGTAGAGCTAATTCGAAGGTAATTCCCTGCCAAACCCAAAGGGAGGGAATCAGGGTCCTAGCAAAGGCCCAAACATCCAAGACAAAAGGACAAAGTAAGAAAAGGTGGTCCACCGATTCTAGATTGGATTTGCACAGAACACAGCATCCTGGTCCTGAAAAAAGACATCTTTGTAAGTTTTCCCAGGTGGGCAATTTGTTGGCCAATATTGACCAAATTAACAGTTTCCCTTTCGTCGGACATTTTATTTTCTAGATTTTCCGCCACCACTAGAGGGGGTCCCTTTGAAAAAGATCCACACATAACTTTATATAACTGGAATGCGGGGTGTATTCACCATCGCTAACTCCATCCCAAAACAGTTCATTTTCTCTGTCCACCAGACGAATGGAGGTTGTACGAAGAGCCTGTGTGTACCTATCCCATTGAATCAAATCCACCTCCGGGAGGCCAAGTTGATTCCCCATCAGCTAACCTTGGCACCACATGTCTGTGAGTAGGGGGTCCCCCACTTGTGCTAGCTGATAGTATCCTGCCAGCGCCAACCTTATCTAAATCTTGTCCGGTAAAATATGGCTCAATTGAGATCCCAGCTAAGGGCCCAGACCAAGATGAACATGTCGTCTAGAGCCCACCCTCAACACCAGGTCATTCCCCACTAGATCAAAGGCCTTGATCATTGCCTTCCAGATGATAGAAGCCCCGGATGATGTTTTGGAAGGAATGTGAATCCATTCGAGGATTGAGAATGGAGCTATGTATTTTTGATGTACTACCTGCGTCCAGATACTATTGGTCTTAATCAAGCACCAGGAGCACTTTGTCGCAAGTGATTTGGAGAAGGTAAAGATATTTTTTAATCCCCATCCGCCCAGGGCTTTTGGCGTAGCAATACGTTCCCAGTGAACCCAAGGTAATACATTTTTGTCCTTATGTCCTTGCCACAAAAACTAGAAGCACATATTTTGTAACTTCTCCAAAATCCTTTTTGGAATCCATTCTAAATACATCTAGTAAATCGGGATGGCCTCTAGAACTGCTTTAATTAGAACAAGTCGCCTTGCCCTGAAAATCCATCTATGACTCCATCCCTTCAGCCATTTTTCAATTTTTTTTATAAGCCACCCCCAGTCGATCTTTCGATAGTCATTAGGTTTCAGTTGATATCTAAGATACTTCAAACCCTCATCGAGAGAGAAAACCCTAAAGGGGAGTCGAGTAGTAATGAGTAGTGAATCTTCCCTAGATAGGAGAGACAAAGTGATATTGGATTTTTGGTTGTTGATTTCCATGCATGTAGCTTATTTAAAAAGTAGAAGTCCTTCACTCAGCTTTTCAATATCTTTCCTGGTTCCATCTTAGAAGATTAATATGTCATCTACGAACAAAAGGTGTGATATGTACAGTCATGTAGATATTTTTATGCCTATGAAGGTGTCTACAAGATTTGCCTCAATCAAGAAGCGACTAAGGCACTCAGCGACCAGAAGAAAGAGAAGTGGGGACAAAGGACATCCCTGTCTAACGCCTCACTCTGTTGTAAAGAAGGAGGAGGAAGCCCCATTGATCAATATAGAAAAGGATACTGAAGTTAAGCGAGCCATCGTCCAGTTTGTGAAAGTTACCCCAAAACTGAGGTGTATCAGCAACATCCGAATATATAGCCAGTTTACTTTGTCAAAATCCTTTGAGAGGTCGATTTTAATTACCACCCCTTTGAGTTTCTTGTTTTTTAAACTGTGGAGGCCTTCCTGAGAAACCCCGATGGCCTCGTGGATATGCCTTCCTTTCAAGAATTTGAACCGTTCAGGTGAAATATGCCTGGAAATTATGTCTTTTAGTCTTCGACTGATTACTTTTGAGATAATTTTATAGAGGTAATTGCACAGGGAGATCGGGCGGAAGTCATTGAAGGAGGTTGGATTGTCTATTTTGGGTATTAAAGAAATGAAGGTATCATTAAAAGGCTCATGTATACGCTCATTTATCCTCGACTCCTCCACTACTGACAAAATGTATTTCCCCAAAAGATCAAAGAAACCCAAATAGAATTCAATCGGCCAACCATCCAGTCTGGGGCTCTTCCTTTTCTGGAATGTGTTCATGACAGCTAACTATTTTGCTTCAGATACTTCCATCATCAAAGAATTTCTCTCTTCCTCTTTCACAAAACTAGGAAACATCCTAGCCGCTTTCACGATTTCAGTAATTGAGGACCCTGCCTGTGCTTTGAATAAATTTTTGAAGTGTGTAATCCCCATTGAGGTGAGACCCTCAAAAGTATCAACCAATTGTCTGTCTCCCTTGGTAAGGCTCCAAATAGTGTTATTCAGTTTCCTACTCTTTGCATAAGAGTGAAAAAATTGTGTATTCTCATCCCCACAAGCGATCCAAAGTGCACGACTTTTAAGTCACCACAAGGATTCATTTTCAGCCAAGATAGTTCTTCGTCGAAGTTCCAATTGAACCAGTTCCTCCCTTGTCCCTGGAGAGGAAACTCTGATCCAAATTGACTTGTCCTTCTAGCAACAGTTTCTCTAAGAAGCAAAGCTCCTAATCCTCTTTTAATTTTTTCTCATGTGCCCAGGAGATAGTTTCCTTCTTAACTTTATTCAAGTTTTCCATAAAATGCGTAGAGGCATGGGAATTTTGTTCGGGACCAAAGGGAGTCCTCATATTTTGTACCATAGCTTGGTACTCAGGATCCTTTAGTCAACCTTCAAATAATTTGAACGGGCTGGGAGGCCTACGACGCTTGTTACACAATTCCAGTACAATCGGATTGTGGTCCAAGTCACTGGAACAAGCTACCCATTGTTGCACAACTGCTAAAGAATCAAGTAAATCTTCATATAGGAGTAAATGATCCAAATGTTTTGCAACACATGCATCCCCAACCCTCAAATTTCTCCAATTCTGTTGTAATTTCTCCGGCTCTAGATCCAACAGTCTATGTAGGTCTAGCAAGTGTATAAAATAATCATTCAATGGGTCTGGGGTAGGTCGAGGCCCCCAGAATTCAGACTCTCCCAAAGAAAAGTTTAGATCTCCACCCATAATAACATATCGTTCAGTAAGCCAAGATTTCAAATCCAATGAGTCCCAGTATCATTTTCAGTCTGAATAAGAACCATATATGTTGATAAGTAGCAAGGGGTGGCCCAACTCTACTGAAAACATATTTAGTTCAAGACCTGATTCAAAGCCCCAAATTCGTTCACATTTACAGCTCTTTAGCCGCCAACCTGTGGTTAGTCCCCCAGAGATTCCCTTTGCATCCAAAGCAGCAAAGGATGAACCAGGTAATAGGGATTCCAAAGTCGAGACCACCTATTCACTCACCCCTAGGGTTTCTTGTAGGAAGAGAACATTTGGATTAGTAATCACAATCAATCCTTTTAGAGACGATTTTTTTGGGGGGCTTGCCAGACCCCTATAGTTATAGGAGAGGATTTTCATAAGGGAACCAGATCATTGGGTTGCTTTGCTCTAATCACCCATTCACTGGAAGACTATCTACCAGAGGCCACATCGAGTTTGGCCCGGTCCTATGCCAGTAAGAGGTGATATCACCTACCATGACCTCTTTTCGAGGACAGAGCTTGAGGAAGCGATCTTAAGCTCGATCCAGGAGGGTCCTCCACATCACAGATGTCCAAATCCCCAGATAATATCTTCATGTTCCAGAGAGAATAACGTATCCTGGAGCCCTCTGAAGATTTGGAACCAGAGGAATAAATGTTTTCGGAAAGAGAGGGATCCCCATAGAGGTCTGAAGTAGGAGGGGGGAAGAGGTTAGGTCCCAAAGATAAACCCATAGAAGAAGGAGCTGACAGACCCAAACCCGCATTGGGTACCATGGAGGGAAGGCCCAAAGTCACCCCGAGAACCCCTGACTATTGATTCGGAGGGGCTATGGGAGTACTAATCAAGGGAGGGATAAGATATCCAGCAGAAGCGAGAGTGAAAAAAGTCATCTCAAGATGAGGCAAGGGGAAAGGTGAAGGAAGACCCACTAAAGAACCAATGTCCAACCCCATCGAACCTAGAGGAATTAAAAAATCAAAAAAAGTAGAAGCGAACAAGGGAAAGGAAGGTTGTTTCTTACCTGGCATCATCAACAACCGAGGGCAAGCCAAGAAAGAAGACTTCTGAACATTTTCTTGAGCCATCTCCCGAACATCCGAAGGAATGCCTGTCATAGGAGGAGAGTGTCGACTTAAATCTTTGTCCCATTCCTGGGGCTGTGAGGCCATGAGGTGAACTCCCCCAGAGCCCCCAGTCACCCTAGCTGCACAGCCTACCCCATTGTCAAAGTCGCCATCCCCCGAACCCCGCGTCTTGTTTTTAAAGGGCACAAGATAGTCGAAAAATCCATGCCCATAAGCATGGCATCTATAGCACTTGAAGGGTATAACTTCATAGTCCAAGGGATGAATGAAGGAACTGGAATTTGTCTCAATAGGCAGTTCTTTGAGGATTCACGACCGAAGATCCAACCTCACTAAGATCCTAGCCATGGACATTATACTTGTCTCTTCAAAATAAAATTTCGTGTCCAAAAATTCCCCCAGAAAGTTCTCGATTGTCGAGAAATGAATGGGGTTCTAGTACTACATGGGGAGACCCAATAGACGAACCCAAAGAGAGACCACATATACCCGCTCTCTCTTAGCATCAAATCTCGGAGTCCATCGCTTTAGAAAAATGGGATTACCATCCATACTCCAAGTTTTGGAAAGAACCCAGCTAACATCTGAAGTGGTTGAAAAGACGAAAGCGAACCAGCCCTAAGCAAGTAAACGAATACTAGGTAATACAGAGAGATTTGAGCCCCAATAAGAATCCATCCAAGACCGCAAGAAGGGAGATCTCAACCATTTCCCATGCGCCCGACCCACCACTACCAACTCTGAGAACTCAACCACTTGTTCCATGTCTATATCTTCACTAAAAATGAGACGCTCTAAGTCAGTTATTTCCTTCACACATCGATGGCCTCTGTTCACCTGACGCTTTGAAGATCCAAAAGCTTCCAAACATCTGCAGCCACGAACACCCCCACGGGTTGTATCTAAGGGCCCCGAGTGAGGTGGAGACAAATGCATCCATGTGTTCCTTACCGGTGAAGAACCCTTATCAAAGATACCTCCAACAATGTCTGTCGGATCTAGAAAAGACCCAGGGTCATAAATAAATTCCGAAGGGGAGAAATGTGCACAACAAACCATCTCATGTAAGACTTTTGTTTGTGTGCGCCAGCAGTCATCAGCCAAAAGAGTTCCTGGCTCAGATATAAAGCAAGTAAAGTCCCCCTCTAATAGGCCACGAGGGGGGTCCATCCCAGGAATAATCCCCAACAAAGTAGGCACCAGCATCTCGAGATCCAACCCATTCGAATATGAAAAATCCAAAGAGGTATGAATCCCCAAAACCAGGCCAGATGTTAGGTTGTTTTCCAAACCCTCTGGGTTCTCCCGCTCAAACCCTAATGGAAAACCAACAAAGCGGGTTGGGTCCACTATCCCAAGAATGTCCACCGTCGCACCCGAACTCTGCGGTGAGCCTGCATCCTCCGCCATATCCAGCCCGAACCTCCAAGTGTAATAACCAGCAAGCCCTGGAGATCAAGAAACCTCATGTTCCAACCTGAGAAAGCCCCGATCAAGAAAGGGTTCCCACCAAACCACTAAAAGTTCAATCAAGGCGCGGAGAGAGGGCCTCCAACATTAATCCCCAACCCAACATCTGTCGTATCGTACCGGGCTCATCCACCAGAATCAATGCCTCCACCCACCTCCATTAATCCGACCATCGCCATGCTTGCATATTCTCCATGCAAACATCAAGTTCAGTTTTACCAAATATAAATGTTTTAAATATATAATAATTATATTAAGAGAAGAAAGTTTTATTTTAAAATTTAAATAAAAAGATGTATTACAATGATAGGTGTCAAAACTAAATCAATATTCCCATCTAACAAATTCAAAATGGGAGAGGAGCATGTTTGACAAGATTTAAACTTGGATATATATTTGCGTAGAAGTCAAGTAGATGGGTTGGTGGGTAGCCACCATGATTGCACAAAATATGGAATAAAATCTACGTATTACTTAGTTAAGCCTAAAAGAAGTAATAAATCTCTTATTTGGTTTGAAGCATATGAATTCCAAAATTCCATGTGTGTTTGGAATTTATTCATACAATGAAGTTTACAACATCGATCTCCATTTCAATTCAATTTAATAAGTTGAATATATAATCCAAGATGATCCAACTATTGTACACTCTAATGATAACATAGGACATCATTGCATTGATGTTAGATGAATTTATTGAGACAACCAAGTTTACAACATTGATCTCCATTTCAATTCAATTTAAGAAATCAAATATATAATTCAAGATGATCCAACTATTATCCACTCTAGTGATAACATAGGACATCATTGAATTGATGTTGATGATAAACATACCTCCTTCAAAAAAAATGTTGATTAAGATTGCAAATTAATCATGCATGTGGGATGATGGCTATTGCCCAAACCTAGAACCTTCCTGGCGTGAAACAAAGAATCCCTAGGTAAGAAGGCACAAGTGAAACATGAAGGTAGCTACAACCCAAAACAACTCATAGCAAGACACTTGCTTGGAGCTTATATCCCCAGGTTGTTGGGGAAGGATCAAAGCAAGGTACTCGCCATGTAAAGAGTGAAAGCCCTAGCTAGCAATTTCCTTCACACAAGGTGTTTTGTGATTAAGAAGCATGCCTTCCATCCAACAGTTTAAAATCCTTTGACAATGCACTTGGCATGTCATCATGCTTTGTATAGTTTGGTCATCTTGCTAGGGCTTTACGAGCAACCAACTTATCTTAATAAGTTAATCCCAGTGAGCACAATGCTTGAGTATCTACTTAAATGAATTTAAGTTAAATTAGGTTTCAATCCTACTACCACGAATTGGTAAACCCCAAGAACTTGTTTTTTTAACAACTCTCATAGGATTTTGAAAGTTTGTTGGAATTATAATATGTTAAAAATAAAATAAGGTTTTACAAATCCATCTATAATGTTATAATGAAAATTTTCATTATCAAATTCAGTGAAGTTATTACATAGTTATCATAATTTGTGCATTGGCATAATTTCATTATTAAATTATGTCAAGTTACAATAAGGAAATCTACATGTAGTACCCTAATACAATTTCAAATTTGGAAAAAATGACTATTTATGCAACAAACATATCATATTTTCAAATTGAATAAATTGCAATATTCAAATATAAATTATCTCTAATGACAACCAACATAAGAGGTTTACATGGTCTGATCTTTGAGCTGAAGATGGAGCACAGTAAGGCTATAATTAAAGTGCAAAATTTTTGTTACATTGTAATTCCAACCCAGTTTCGTCATATGGTATTTATTTGTCTAACAAAGTTTTGGAAAAGCAATGTTTTTTACATGAGTGATAAGTCCAACATTTAATTTATTCACTTTTATTTTGGAAAAACAATGTTTTTTTAACATGAGTGATAAGTCCAACATTTATTCGCGTTTATCCACTTTGGGCATTGCAAGGATAAGTTAGAACTTTTTCTATGGTTGGCACTGGAGAATAAGGTTCTTACTTGGGAAAATCTTAGAAAGAGAGGATGGGTAGGTCCGAGTATTTTCTCCTTATGTTTCAGTGATGAGGAGATGGTTACTCATTTGTTTATTACATGTACCTTCTCTCAAACTGTTTGGTTTGTTCTGTCTATTGTTTACAACTGTAATACCATATGGGGAGGTAGATCTGTATTACATTGTTTTGAAGCTTGGCTATCGGTGGAGAAACAACGGAGGACTCTTCCTGCATTGACTTGCTGGTTTTTGTGGTTGACTAGGAACAAGTTCTTATTTGAATATCAATTTCCCACTATACAAGGTGTTGTGTACCAGATCCAAGGCTTGTTGGATGTTTCGAGGGAACAAACTACTATTTTTCATTATCCAAAGAGAAAAAATAAACCTCCTGATTTAACTATGCAAAACATGTGTTGGTTTGATGGAGCATCACAGAAAAATGGATCTCTTTGTGGAGCTGGGGGTATCATTAGGATTGGGGGGAATACTATCTACAGGTGGACCTTAAATTGTGGGATGGGCTCAAATACCAGGGCAGAACTTCTTGGAGTATGGGCAAGCTTATCTTTAGCACACAGACTTGGTATTGATCAGGGTCAGGTATTAGGGGGTTTAAAGATAGTGGTGAATTGGTTAAATCATAAATGTAATCTTCATGTTTCATCACTCTTGGGCTGGATGGATAAGGTAAGGATCCTTATTACACTCTTCAAAGATATCAAATTTGATCATATTTATAGGGAAGAGAATGTGGATGTAGATACTCTCTCAAAAAAATCCCTTAAGGTCCCAGAAGGGCAGATACACTTCAACAAATGGCAGGACGACCAGGAGGGCCCCCCACTTACAATGCGGCTCTATTTATAATAGTGACAGTCCTTGGGGACTTCTTTGGTATCTTATGACTATTGTTGATTATCTAAGGATATTTTTTTTATATCGACATTAGTTCTTTTTTAGACTGTCCAAATCATATCATGTTTTGGACTGTTTACAAAGGGATAGAGGAAAATAGTAGAATATCAATGTACTCCTTTGATATTTTGTAGTGAATCATAGTAAGTTTCTTGAAGATGGATGTTATCCATTGATGTAAGCCACTTTTGGGCAATGTATATTGAACTTATGTACTCTCTTTTGAGAACAGCATATATTTTAAATATATTTGAGAAATTTTCTACTGGAAAAAATAGGGACTTGTTTCTCTACAATTCTTCTTCTTAATCATTAACATCAATACATGGGAGTGGACATCAATCTCAAGCTAGTTAGATACAAGTTCCATTTCTAATTTAATGTAAAAATATTTTTCTTTCAATTTGATAAATATTACTTTTTGCTATGGAAGGATATATGAATTATATATAAATCAATAATAAAATAACTGTATTATTCAATAGCCATGTCTATTATATTCTCTTATAAATATAAGGTATGTTTCCATGTGGTAATTGCATTAACAAAAGTGAGGTACATTATATTCTCTAATATAAATGGGATGTGTAATTTAATTTAATGTTAATTAATTAAAATTAAAGAAAAAAATGAGGCGGTGATTTAAAAATGAAAATTAGAATAATAAAAAAATTGGGACTCCTAACATAAAAAAAAATCAAATTTAAATGAATGACAAGTTGAGACCCATAACTTAAAAAAATGAAATATAAAAAGTAAAACGAACTTTAATAATTAAAAATATATATATATATGTAAAATTGGAGAAAAAAATACAACCATAATAATAATGATAAAATAAAGTAGCATAAATCCATCTTAACTCCAATCTTTTAAATACAAAGAGATCTATGCCTTGATTTATTTTCGATCCTTCTTAATGCTTCATAGATCTGAGGTAGATTCATGCTATGCCTTGATCCATCTAGCATTTTAAATCCGATGAAAATTCAATCTAGTGACTATTTCAATTTTAAATTGAGTATGTAATTAAG
>SNQJ01S0292531.1:0-10696 GCA_010110895.2 Picea sitchensis | reverse complement strand
ACTAGGGGATAAGAAGCATTAAAAATAAGGATAAGGAAACATTAAATAATAGGGTAAGGAATTAACTATGTGGATAAGGTAATGAATGTATAGATAAGGACATAAATGAGGAGAAAAGGGTAGTGAAGGAGGGATATGAAGGGAGGAGGCTTTTGAAAGAAAAGGGGGGATCATTTTTGGAGGGTTCTCTTGGATTTGCATAGGGGGGTTGAGTTTTGTAGTCGGGAAGGATTAGTACAGGGAGCACCGGTTTGCTGGGGGTTTTGGGAACAGGGGCCAGGATATCCATATTGATGCAGGAGCATCTCTCCATGCAGCCAGCCAGCCAACCAGCCACGTCAGCACGCACGCGTTCAAAGGCTGAAGAGAGAGGCGCAACCTCATTTTGAAGTTGTATTGAATGTAATTTAATGTCTTAGGCTGGTGAGCCAGAAAAGCCATGCCTTTGCATAGGCTGTAGATAAGATAGGCATTTATTGTAGATCGGTTGAGATCTAGCTCTGGATAGTAGACTAGACAGCCATTCATTGTAATTTAATAGAGTAGGTAAATCCTGGAGGGAAGCACTATGAGCCCCTCAAGTAAAAGAGATATAGAGATCTCATTATAAAAAGGTAGGCGTGTAGAGCAAAAGAAAAGAGCCAAGAGAGAGCTCGAGGAACACCATTGTAAAATATTCAGGCATTTTCCATTAATTAATACAAATAGCAGTTTTTCCTGCACATGTTCTGTATTGAATGGGTGTCTCTGTGTGTGTGTTCATTATATGCTACATTTGGGTATTTTTATCATGCCATTGCAGGGAGTGTAGTTTAATTTCAGGTTGGGAAGTCTTTGAGGCTTCACACCAGGAGGGTGTGACATAACGTTAAGGTTCTGATGGCCATGCATAGAGTTGCACTCTGAACTCATGAGGAGTCAGACAGAGATGTGCTGAGGCACAGACTGGAATCAACAACTCAGGAAGAATACCTTTGAGGTTGTTGAACACCTCAAGAGGCAAGGCTGTGTAGTTGAGACACAGTTGCTAACAGGATCATGAGGATTCTGTGAGAGGCTCTGCCAAGTGGGCATTGAGCGTGTGTACAGTGGTGCACAGAGAGAAAGGACTATGTTGTGAGTTCTTAAGAGAATACCAGAATCACTGAGGATTCTGAGGGCTCTGCCAGGAGGGCATTGAGCAAGCATCAAAGGTGCAGAGGAACCCAGAACTACTGAATGTTCTGTGGAAGAAGAGACCCCGCCAGGAGGCATTGAGGAAGGTTGTAGACAGACACGAGATGAGGAAATTCTTTGAGGTCTGAAGCTGAAGGAAGCGTCCATTGAGGGAGCTTTCCCTGGGTTCCTGGATACCTAGAAGACTCAGCGAGAAAGTTGCTTGAGAAGAATGATAGCAAGGGGGCATCCATATTCTCCACCAGAGGGAGAAGGAAGACTAAATCCTCGAAGGGGTCTGAGTAGTCACTGAAGCTCAGAAGAGACAGTACCGTGTGTGGGTAGAGACTCTGTAGGAGCACAGGAGTCAAGGAATCCATTGAGGATTTGAGGGCAGAAGCTCGAGAAGGACAGCGCTTTTACACATATCAGTGAAGACCCAAGTTGAGGGTTCACAGAGGAGAAGAAATGCAAAAGGCCCAAGCCTGGTAAGGATACAGCCAGGAAGCTAAAGGGAGCATAGAAACCATCGGATCGATGGAGGAAGAATATCTACACCATCAGATTCCCACGTCTAGGATGGGGCTTTAGAGCGGAAGAATTCCTCATGGAGGAGGAATAGAATCGACGACCTGAAATCGTGGAGGAAAATCGTGAAATCCCGCTGATCGTTGGGTCGGGGAAAAGTTGCACGAGGGTTAATCCTTGGCTAGAAGGTAAGATCCAATGCCCATCGAAGTTTGGATTTTAGTGATTGGCGAGGTAAGTTACATGCCCGTCAAAATTGTGAAGTTGCGAGTCCCAATTTAGCGGGACCCATCGATGAGAGTGGGCACACATGGCGTGAGATCCCGAGGAGTCGGGATTCAAAACTTCGGCATTATTCAATACCAAGGGGTGCTTGCGCTGTAGATTCACGATCGGTGAAATCCTGAGGTGACGTGGTTGCATGGGACCCCAGGGAGCGAGTGGAGGATAGGTGGCGCGGTCACGGAGAATCCGCACCTCGGCACCCGGGGTTCGTAGGCTAAAGAGGCTGACATCGCGGGTGGCGATTTCCCGATAGGGAAATTCCAAATACACGGAGCCATTGACTGTTGACTCATAGGCATTCGGGACTTTTCATTTGAGTTTCACGAGAACAACGCCGTGAGGTTCGCGAATCCACGAAACCCGATCTCCCGATTTGTGAAAAGGAGATCGTCGGAAAGTGTACTGTGGGTAAAGAACTCCCGAGGGAGTTGGAGGAGTCTTGGACTCTTCAGGCCATGTTATTGAAGGTTCTGGTGAGAGCAGGTTGGACCGTGAGGGTCGCAAAAATTCGCACCAAGTGGTATCAGAGTCGATATCTTGTCTGTATATTTCAGGTGAGGAGAAGAAAAGAAAAGGAAAAGGGAAGAAGACAGAGCACTGGAGGACTCTGTGAGGACTTTCTTGCAGGTAGGCATTAGTCCATAGACAGTCTACAGGACTGCAAAGATGAAGCTGGTTGAACTCATGATGAGGAGTGACAACAGTAGATCTGCAAGAAGGGTAGATAGAGACAGCAGGATGGCTACTGAACGCCATAAGCATGCTGAAAAAAAAAACTCCAAGCTGATGAGGGCAGCTGAAATGGATAGAGAGCTTGCTGACATCAGAGCAGAGATAGAGAGGCTCAAATCATTGATGCGGCAGGATAAGAAGGTGGTTGAGGTATGTGAACCCGAGACTGGAAAAGGTCTTGATGATGATGATGATGATTGGGATGATGAAGAGGATAAATTAGGGCCAACTGAGGATCTCAAGAACTACTAGGAGGGAAGAAAAGTAGAAATTCCAGTTTTCCATAAGGGAAACGAGATGAGATCAGCTGAGGATCTCACATATTGTCAAGAGGACAGCCAGGGAATTTCAATTTTCTAGTTGGGCAATGATCAGAGATCACTGAGGGATCTCATAGACTGCCAGGAGAGTAGTGGAGAGTTTCCAAATTGCCAGATGGGCAAGGGAACAGAGATGAGGTCGACTGATGATCTCAAGGACTACCATGAAGGCAGAGAAGAGGAAATTCTAGCTTGCGAAGAGGGAAACAAATTGAGATCAGCTAAGGATCTCAAAGAATGTCATGAGGACAGCGAGGGAATTTCGCATTGCCAGCTGGGCAATGCTAAGAGATCGCTGAGGGATCTCAAATACTTCCAGGAGGGCAGCGGAAGCACTGAAGACTGCTAGGAAGGCAGTGGAAATGTACTGAACTGCCAGATGGGCAGAAATGAACATTTGAGACTGTCTGAGAATCTCATGGACTCAGAAGATAGTTCAATTCAGCAAGGAGTGCTAATGGAGATGGGATCAGTTGATCTCATCGTCTGCCAGGAAAGTAGCGGAAGCGTCTTATATTGCCAGGAGGGTAGAGACGAGCAGATGAGACCATCTGAGGGTCTCATGAACTCAGAAGTGAGTTGGATTCAACGAGGAGAGCTGATGGAGCATATGAGCTTGAGATTCGATTGTGATCAACGTGTACAGCTGATAGCCAGAGAAGATCAGAGGAGTCGAATGATGAATGGGGGAATTCAAATATTCCTGCCATCTGCCCAGGAAGAGGTAGAAAATTGTGTTGCAAATGGTGCAGTAGTAGAACAGTCACAGCTGGAGATGACTGTCAAAAGGAAATTGAAGCAGACTTTGAAATCTTCCCAAGCAGTAATGGAAAAAGAGAATGAGCATTTAGTGGAATGTCTCAACACATTCAGCCAACAAGCTGAGAGCGTTGTAGCATTGGAGCTGACAACAGAAAAAGACGTAGAAGCAGATGAAGAACACATGGACAACATATGTTTTGTTGATCTGTGGGATCAATTAGAAGCCTTGGAGGAAGGGATAAAAGTGCAGGGCATGCACATCCAATAGGTGAAGTTGGAAATGGATGGAAAAGATGGCATGGGAGATCATGATAATCTTCCCAATGGCCAAAACTTTTTGTAGGTTAGGAGACTACATGAGCAGGACCATCCATTGGAGTAGTTGGATGAGGTGATCATGGAGATCATGGAGCTGATGGTGGAGTTAGCAGATACTTCCAGCAGAGAGCAGCTGAGCAGAAGGAAAGGAGTAGCAACAGCAGCAGCGCAGCGGAAGTAGCAAAAGATTGGAGCAGAGGGAAAGCTCCAATGACTTGTTTGGGACCCAGGAGGATTCCAATAGGTACAGGGGAAGCTCATGAGCGGGAGCTCATGATTTTTGCAACTGTGGAGTATGATGCAGGAGCATCTCTCCATGCAGCCAGCCAGCCAGCCAGCCACGTCAGCACGCACGCGTTCAAAGGCTGAAGAGAGAGGTGCAGCCTCATTTTGAAGTTGTATTGAATGTAATTTAATGTCTTAGGCTGGTGAGCCAAAAAACCCATGCCTTTGCGCAGGCTGTAGATAATATAGGCATTTATTGTAGATCGACTGAGATCTAGCTCTGGATAGCAGACTAGATAGCCATTCATTGTAATTTAATAGAGTAGGTAAATCCTGGAGGGAAGTGCTATGAGCCCCTCAAGTAAAAGAGATATAGAGATCTCATTATAAAAAGGTAGGCGTGTAGAGCAGAAGAAAAGAGCCAAGAGAGAGCTCGAGGAACACCATTGTAAAATATTCAGGCATTTTCCATTAATTAATACAAATAGTGGTTTTTCCTTCACATGTTCTGTGTTGAATGGGTGTCTCTATGTGTGTGTTCATTATATGCTGCATTTGGGTATTTTTATCATGCCATTGCAGGGAGTGTAGTTTAATTTCAGGTTGGGAAGTCTTTGAGGCTTCATACCAAGAGGGTGTGACAGAACGTTGAGGTTCTGATGGCCGTGCATAGAGTTGCACTCTGAACTCATGAGGAGTCAGACAGAGATGTGCTGAGGCACAGACTGGAATCAACAACTCAGGAAGAAGACCTTTGAGGTTGCTGAGCACCTCAAGAGGCAAGGCTGTTTAGTTGAGACACAGTTGCTAACAAAATCACGAGGATTCTAGGAGAGGCTCTGCCAAGTGGGCATTGAGCGTGTGTACAGTGGTGCATAGAGAGAAAGGACTCTGCTGTGACTTCTTAAGAGAATACCAAAATCACTGAGGATTCTGAGGGCTCTGCCAGGAGGGCATTGAGCAAGCATCAAAGGTGAAGAGGAACCCAGAACTACTGAATGTTCTGTGGAAGAAGAGACCCCGCCAGGAGGCGTTGAGGAAGGTTGTAGACAGACACGAGATGAGGAAATTATTTGAGGTCTGAAGCTGAAGGAAGCGTCCATTGAGGTATCTTTCCGTGGGTTCCTGGATACTCAGAAGACTCAGCGAGAAAGTCGCTTGAGCAAAATGATAGCAAGGGGGCATCCATATTCTCCACCAGAGGGAGAAGGAAGACTAAATCCCCGAAGGGGTCTGAGTAGTCACTGAAGATCAGAAGAGACAGTACCGTGTGTGGGTAGAGACTCTGCAGGAGCACAGGATTCAAGGAATTCGTTGAGGATTCGAGGGAAGAAGCTCAGTAAGGACAACACTTTTACACATATCAGTGAAGACCCAAGTTGAGGGTTCATAGAGGAGAAGAAATGAAAAAGGCCCAAGCCTAGTAAGGATACAGCCAGGAAGCTGAAGGGAGCATAGAAACTGTCGGATCGACAGAGGAAGAAGATCTACACCATCGGATTCCCATGTCCAGGACGGGGCTTTGGAGCAGAAGAATTCCTCATGGAGGAGGAAGAGAATCGACGACTTGAAATCATGGAGGAAAATCGTGAAATCCCGCTGATCGTTGGGTCAGGGAAAAGTCACACAAGGGTTAATCCTTGAGTAGAAGGTAAGAGCCAATGCCCATCGGAGTTCGAATTTCAGTGATTGGTGAGGTAAGCTACATGCCCGTCGAAATCGCGAAGTTGCGAGTCCCGATTTAGCGGGAGCCATCGATCAGAGTGGGCACACGTGGCGTGATATCCCGAGGAGTCGGGATTCGACACTTCAGCATTATTCAATACCAAGGGGTTCTTACACCATGGATTCACGATCGATGAAATCCTGAGGTGACGTGGTCACGTGGGATCCCAGGGAGCGAGTGGAGGACAGGTGGCGCAGTCACAGAGAATCCGCACCTCGGCACCCGAGGTTCGCAGGCTAAAGAGGCTAACATCGCGAGTGGCGATTTCCCGATAGGGAAATTCCATATACATGGATTCGTTGACTGTTGACTCATCGGCATTCGAGACTCCGCGTTTGAGTTGCACGAGAACAACACTGTGAGGTTCGCGAATCCGCAAAACCCGATCTCCCGATTTGCGAAAAGGAGATCACCGGAAAGTGTATTGTGGGTAAAGAACTCCCGAGGGAGTTGGAGGAGTCTTGGACTCTTCGGGCCGTGTTGTCGAAGGTCCTGGTGAGAGCGGGTTGGACAGTGAGGGTCGCGAAAATTCGCACCACATATGGTATCCTGGAGCTAGGAAGATGTCTTAGTTGGGAGTTTGGAAACACGGTTTGGGCAGAGTTGGTTCGTGGCTTCAAGCTAGGCAATGCAACAACAGGAAAGTTAACAGGACAAGTGGAAGTAGCAGGAAGGTCAATAAGACAAGAGGAAGGTTCGCATCAGACCAAGGTATTTTAATTTACATATTTGTTTTATGCAATTTAAGGAATATGAAGGGTTATAAGGTTGTTGATAAGCTGTTATGTTCAGTTCAATAAATTTTGGTTATATGATGATTATGAAGTAAAATAAAATGTTAGGTTAGCATTCCTTAAATTAGATTTTTTCTTGGGTTTTATAAGGCTTTGTGGAGACGAACCCTACATTTATCCGATCTATCATTACTTTTGAATCACCAATGAACATCATACTATGTATAGATAGACTAGCTGCTAGAAATAAGAGGCCCCATAATCCCAATAGTTCATCTTTCTTATTACCTTATCCATTACCAATAAACATTACAAATCTAATTAGTTTTATCAATTGATTTTTTTGAATTTTTCAACCTTTAGACCATCATCATTATACACATAATTATAATAATATAATAATAATCTAATTTTAAGCTCAAGGTCAACCAAGAAACCAAAGACTATGGAGATATACATACCCTACACCCTCTCGATTTGAATTTGTGAAGTATAACTCTACATTGTCCAAGGTTCTTAACTTTGTTGGTTGGATAGCATGTTTGTTATCCTCCCCAACATAGTTCAATTCTCATAAAATGGAATTTGGCCCCTTATGATAAGCTAGAAGAGTAAGCTTCCCCTCAAAAGTTCAACATGATCTATCTGTCGCTCCTGTGAGAAAATCGATTGTGTGGAAGAACTATTTTCTATTTATATGAACGTTAGGGTTTAAAATCTACACCATTAGTGGAATTTGAACCAACTATCTCTATTTTTCATTTCATTTGGAACAAAACGCTATCTGCACCAAGCACGATCATCAATTCATTTCATTTCATTGTATCTTCTTGGGGATGGAATATAGTAACAATAATAATACAAATATTGTGAGATTCATGAGCGGCGACAGAAAAATACTTGAAGTGGAGGAGGTCATGGATTTCGAGTCTCAGATTGTAAAGAAGGTGATGGAATACTTGGGTACTCACACAAGTATTCCTCACCCTCTTGTTTCCAACAACAGTTTGGAAAAGACCATCCAATATTGCAAACACCATGTACTTCATGCCCCACATCATGTTAACAGTATGTGGGATTTGAGGTTCCTTCAAACTCTCAATGATCATGAAACATTTTTGAAACTTGTACTGGCAGCCCACTACCTGTGTATAAAGAATTTTCTGGACTTGACATGTCAAGCTATTGCTGACATGATTAGAGGTAAAACCCCAAACCCCCAAATAGATTCGTCAGATTCTTAACATTCAAAATGAAGATCATTCTACTTCTCAACAATAAGTGGGGTAGCCCTGAAAATCATTCAGCTGATATTAAATACTATGTTTCTCAATGATGTTGAATTCAATGATTTAAGCTCTAGTAGTTTAGATGTCTTATGTTTTGGGTTTTTTTCCTGAAATTTTAATTTTTTAATTTTGTCCGAAATCTATCTAGAAAATGTTGGATCTGCAGATTTGAGTGGTTAAGTCTGTATAATTGGAGTGCCCCCAAGGTTTTTTAACATGTTGACTCTATTTATGCATTCAAAAATACAATTTAAAGAACACAAACTTATGATTTCGTTCAAATTTATGTAGTTGGATTATGAATTCATGCTAAAAAAAAAAAAAAATAGAATAATTAAACAACTCCATTTAAACTTTGTAGTGAATATTGCATATGATTGATCCTTGTTTTCTCAATTTGTAAATATGTTACAGTACTTTTCTTGATATATGTTATTGTCAAATTACGTTGTAAATTAATTTATACAAAATAGAATCATATAAATCATAATGATATTACCTAAATTTGGTACTGAAAATGATATTATTAAAAACACTTTCTAAATTATTGATATAAGACAACATTATATATATAAATAATGAAAATGATCATATCTCAGCCTGTAAATTAATTTATATAAAATACATTCATATAAGTAATGAAAATAATATACCTCACATGTAAATTAATTTATATAAATAATGAAAATGATATTCAATTGTAAATTAATTTATATAAAATAATTTCATATCAATAATGAAAATGAAATTACCTAAATTATGATTATTGTTCATCATGAATTATATAAATAATGAAAATGATCATACCTCAGCTATAAATGAATTTATATAAATAATGAAAATGATATTACCTAAATTGATAATGAAAATGATATTACTTAAATTGTCATTATTGTTAACAATGAATTGAAACTGATGTAAACATATATCCCAATTATAGAGTACCTCGATATAATTCATTATTTAATGATAACTAGGATTTTTGTTAGGTTGTTTTAGAGTCAAGTGCTATAAAGTGACATTTTGATTATTTTTATTATAAAGTGATATTTTGAATATTTTTATTAGTTATTATTTATAGATTTGAATATTTTTATTAGTTTTTTAATTTATAGTTTTTGAATATTGATTAGATTTTATTTATAGTTTTTTAATGACAATCCTCGAGAGGTTTTCAAATGGAAATTGTGAAGAGATTTTTATTGGGATTAAATTTAGTATTTCTTTATTTTTATAGTGTTTTTATTGATTTTTATTGTTCCAATATATTAGAGAATTTTATTTTTATAGATATTAGGTCTTTGTTAAAAATAATAATGTGAAGATGGCCTTCAAGATATGTCAAAGTTTATATGTATTAATAGTTTCAAGATATAGCTAGGTTTATAGGTATTAATAGTTATAGCTTTTTTTTATTAATTTTGTAGTACACCAATTACTTTTATGTGATTGATGAATGTTGTATTACATATTTTTATATTGGTTCATTTGTCTTAAATGTATTTGAATGATATATTAATTTTCAAGTCCACTTGAGAAGAGGTTTTTTCATATTTGATGTAAGTGTTGGAGGCATTGGCAAAACACAAGTTGGTTTTAACTTTAAGAAATGTGATCTTGTGAGTTATTTTAATGTACTTGCGGTGAGTAATTGGAGGAGGTGATATAAAAATTAATCTTGCAATTATGGAGTCCTCCTTGAATGGAAAATCTTGAAAATGTAATTAAAGTAAAGAGTTTTTGTAACATCCTGCTCTGGTGCACTGAGAAACTTATTATTTGAGGACACTTGCTCGCAAGTGATCTGGACCTTTTTGATGTCAGACCTTTTTATACTTAATCATGATGTGATTGACAGATGACATGATGTGTTCCTATTTGATGTAGGCAAGTGATATTGACGTGGTGCATCCTGAAGGGAACGTCACACAAAAGAAACTCAGTTAGCGAGTGGCACCCTTGGAGCACGTGGTGCATCCTGAAGGGCACGTCGCACAAAAAAATTCAAGAGGCGGGTGGCACCATTGGAGCACGTGGTGTGTCCTGAAGGGCACATCGCAAGAATATGGAGAAGGGATTCAGCCTAAATAGCCATAAGACCTCAACACCTGAATAAATCCTTAAAAAAATTCCCCTAACCTGGCATCGCGAGTTTAGAATTTGAGCCTTATGTCAAAAAAAAACATAATTCAATAGTATACATTAAATATTCATTACCCCTATGATGATTTGCAACCTCCACCTAATCCGAGGAGTTTCCTCCCTTCCTTAATTAAATACATAAAAAAATTCCTCCGTTAATTGAATTCATAAAGTTTTTCCTTACTTAATTGCATACATAAGGCCTTTCCTCATTCCCGGTAATAAGCTTGATAATTCATCTTTTAGGAAGGTACTACTTCGCCCTAACATGATAATCGAAGCTTAACCATCTCGTAATGATAATGCCAGGATATTCTAGCTCACAGTAGCTCTGCCAGGCAAATAACATTAGAAATTTATTCCCTGCTAAGCTAGCTCTAACAATACAGGTGCTAATAATAATATTAAACAAACAAACAAACAAACCCACTTAAGCTAATGTGAGTCTTCATAAAGTGTGTAGGGTAAAATAAAGAGATT
>SNQJ01S0292530.1:0-10696 GCA_010110895.2 Picea sitchensis | reverse complement strand
CAAGCGAGGGCATGAGATGCAATCACAACTTAGCACCAAAAAATATCCTTTTTAATGTCTTGTAGTCTACTTGGTGAGAAAAAGTGGTAAACTTGTGCCAAATAGATTTCAAATCCAATTTACAAGTGTTTAAAAGACAAGTTCACTCGGGAATCTTTTTTATTTTTGATAACGAGTCAGAAAAGAGCTTAACTAAGACTCATGACCTTTCAAATCTAGTTTAACGAGTGTGAAAGGGACAAATCACTCAAGAATATTTTCAATTTTTAGACGAGTCGGAAAAGAGATTAATTAAGACTCGTTTTTGGGAGTTCACGGGGAATAAGGTCGCATGTGCATGAATGAGAAATGAGGCTCATTATAAAGTCATGTATCAAGTTATAATGGACTCCCGGTCCTAAGGAAAAAATCGACATGGGCAGCAAATGACAAAGGGGATCTAATAAGGGCACTCATGTTTGGTAAGTCTCTACCATTTATTAGCGACATTACTTATAACAAATGGAAGGTTTAGTGTCGCAACAAATCGGTTCGTACCTAAGGCATAAAAAAGGCGGTAGTCGAAGGATAATGAAAAAATGCACGATGGAGTGGATACTTATCCTATATGATAGGTTATGAAAATACCTTCTCGAGGTGGCAAATGGCCAATCATGACATTGAAATCCGCAAGAAAACTGAGTCGAAGCTACAACGAACCAACTCATAACCATATTTGAATTAGTCCATTAGGTTAAAAAATAACATGAAACTATATGAAGTGGGTAAAAATAGCTTATTAATAATCATTACAAACATTCCCATGGATAATAATCATATATTTGCACGATACCAATACGACGGGAAAGGAGTATTTCTATTAATAATTTATCAAACGCAGTGTCATCATTACAGACTTCCATGTCAGCATGGTTCGAAACCAAGAAACCAAGTTCCTTCCAGCTGGGTCTCCACCACTTCAATCCTCTACCAAAGGCAAGCTCAAAAGAGAGAGACAAAGACATTCTCTCAACAATAGGGAAGAGCTTGGGGGATGAACACTATGTTCAGACTTGAGGGACAAAGGGATGCAGACTCAATATGAAGTAATTTCTCCAGAGTAGCTTTGCTCTCAAAATTGAATGCTTTCTCCCCTT
The DNA here is from genome assembly GCA_010110895.2 of Picea sitchensis. Taxonomy (NCBI): domain Eukaryota; kingdom Viridiplantae; phylum Streptophyta; class Pinopsida; order Pinales; family Pinaceae; genus Picea; species Picea sitchensis. Next base: position 9,560 of record SNQJ01S0292530.1, on the reverse strand, counting down.
TTCCATAGCTCAAAATTGTTCTCTTAAAGCCTTCAAAATGAAACTGAAGGGTCGAGTCAGAATGTTTCCAGTATATGGAAGGCCAAGGATCAGATATCTCTTGTCGTAACATGGAAACCCAACTCCATTTTTGTATTTTCTAGCACAAATCCTGATGTACGCGGGTTGTAGTGGAGCATCTTGCATATACACTTGTTGTATAGCTGATAGGGCACGTATATGTGGAAAAATGTTTATTTTTAGCTATGGATTTGTTAAAGAGGGATGATAAGTCTGCATAGGGAAATAAAAAAAGGCCCTCTATGCAAGATAGCAATGGTGAGGCAAATCTTGCTATAACAGACCCTGAAAATATGGTGAGAATGGTCAGTTTGCAAAATCATGAGAGAGTTTCCCTGGTGAGAGAAAACTCTCTAGGAGGATGAATAGAATGGTTCATGAACCCAAACAATGGTGGAATTTCCCACATAAATCCGCATGCATCTTGGGTGACACTTGGCTCTCCAGGAGCATGTTCCTCTCCAATTGGAGTTTGTTCCTCTCCCCAAAGGAACTTAGGATAATTGGGTTTATTTCCCAACTTTAGTATTTTTCAGGAATATATTATAATATTCCCTTGGGTTAAGCCCTCAATCTTAGCCCCTCTTTCCTAGCCTCGCAGCTCCATCCCTTTCCCTACCTAGTGGAACTTAGTCCCCCATAACTCTTTATTCATGGTCAGTCTACACACAACGATGTATTTTATTAATATTCTGCATAATTACATATACAAAATTAGGCCCACTGGCCTTAACATCTAGGTTCTTCATCCTAATAACACATAAGCCTACCAACTTATAATTACTTGGCTCCCTAGCCTATAAACATCATTAAATTTCACAAGGGGCTCAGCCTTAGGGTATTACAATATGTCTTGTCTCAAGGGTGTGTATACAAAATTCCATTATGTCATTTTCCAACCGTTTAAAGGTCAACTCAGATGTCAGTTTTGCTTGATGATAACTCATGTAAAAGTTTGAAGTCTACCAAGAAGTAACTTGTGCATTAATATCTCATCATTTCACTTTGAACAAGTGTCATAGGATATCTCATCATCTTCAGTGCATTAAATTCATTATGATTTTCAATATTATGTCAAGGAACAACTCTAACAGTTCCCATGAAGCGTACTACTGGAGTTTGAAAACTGGTGTTGCAAACTGGCTGTAGCAGATTGAAAAGGATTGAATGCTTACCATTTAAGTCCAAATCAAGTTCACAAAGCAGCATCCTAAGTTTAGACATACCAGGTACCCGTTTGAAGATTGTATGCTACTTAAATGGTTGATAGAGAATGTAAAGATGTTGTGTATTGTTGGCGCTGCAAACTGTTAAATGTTCATGCGTTGCTAACTCTCTGCACCATTAAAACCCACAATTCTGGTGTTCTAAAAGCCGTTCATTGATCAAGATTGTTATCTCACAAGGTCATCTTACAATTTCCTCTTGCAACAACAATATTAACCACTACCCATTATTCCCTGTGAACTGTCCATTATAACCTTGCACTACAAATTGTGCTACAAACTGGCGCTGTGAACTAGTATTGGCGCTACAAACCCTTTGTTTACACATATTTGTCTCTTTTTTTCCTATCAATAGTTTCACTCATATTGAATTGTTGTCCCTCTCATCATTCCTACTTGCAATTTTATCAACTTCATACTATCCCTATTTTATTCTATATTTCACATAGAAACTATCATAAGAGGCTACAGGAGGTTTTCAAGATAGTAATTATTGACAATCATCAAGGAAATAATATCTACAAGGGGCGAGAGATTGTGAGAGATGAACCAAATGACATGCAACTCATCAATTCTGAACCATTTTTCAAGGAAGCTTTCCAGAAGGTGGGTTTCCTTAATTTTTGTCAGAAAATGCAAAGAGGTCATCCTAAAGTGGCTAAGCAATTTGCACTTAATTTCAGTGGAACAAAGACTAAGGTGGGTATGTTGGAGTTTTAAGTCTCTGAGCGTTTTATTTCTATAGCTACAAATATCCCTGATTGTGGTGAGAAGTGGTTTAAAGCCATGTCTTTGAACTCTTCTTTCTCCAAGGAATTCTTTAAACCTGAATATCAAAGATATAACCTATCCAAAGGAGTGCTCAAAAGTCACATGCTGGAATATTTTGACAAGATGCTTAGGGTCATCCAAAGGTACTTCACATGTGAATGAAGTTTCAATATGGTATATCAATACCATATTAGATTAATACTACACTTCACTGAAAAAGAATCTATTAAACTCCTATTTTACATGTTCAAGAGTATTGGAAATATGTCAGATAGAGTCCAAGATAAGTCCAAGTAGGTGGGAACCAGTGTTTTTCACTCCAGTTTAATCAACATGTTAGTACTGAAAGAGTTTAATAATACTAACACAGTCTAGGAAACTTTCCTAGATGCATCATATTTTTAGTTAGATATTGCTCATACACCATAGTCCAAAAGACAAACTCCTACCCCTGTTGAGAACACTGTGCATTCAAACTCAAGTAAGAAAAGGAGGATGATCAGGATGGATAGATATTTTCAAGGTACTGATAAACAAGAAGAAGGTGGTCCCTCACAACCTCTTGACAAAGAATTTTCAACTGTGGTAGAACCTACACCTATGGAAATACCATCAACCAAAACAGGGAAGTTGAAAGGAAATTTTTTTTTTTTCTCCCCACTAGTTGTTGTAGAAAAAGTCAAATCTAAAAGACCTTTTACTAGATCAACAATTAAACAACATGTTCCTATAAAGGATGGTACATCAGAGACTTCAGCTCAGAAAAATGACAAATTTCATATTTCCAAGAAGCCCATGGAGGTTATTGATATAAACACTCCTCCTCATGAAAGTAACCCTACTTTCAAAAGACTCACGAGGTAGCTTAAGGATGCAAAAACTGAAATTGACAAGTTGAAAAAGGAATATTTGGATTACCAAATTAAGATAAAGGAGATGTTAGATCTATATGAGGAGACAATTGATAAATCAAGGTTCATGGATAAGATGTCTTTTCCCCTTTAGAAGAAACTCAAGAATGTATATTGGTAGAAGAGATCGTGCCAAGTTGAAATCAAACAATTAAAGGAAGAGATACAACCTTTTAGAGAAGAAGTGGAGAAAAGGAATTTAGATATGTTGGCCAAGGTGGCTACTATAAGGAGTACCAGAACCAAAATATTAATACAAGATGATCTTCCACATCAACATCATTTTTTTCTTGGTTTTTTCATGCAGTGACAACACTAAGTGATGATTTTGGATTTTGAGCTAAACTTAACATCTTTTTATGTTTTTTCCAAGGTTACTTCACGTTGTAATGAGTTTGTATAATTTCATGAAGATTTTTCTTACTTCTGGTACAAGTTTTAAAGGTTGGAAACTTTTTGCAAGAAAAAAATATTCTACAGGAAATTTCACAGGGCCTGGACTCACTGGCACTCCGAACTGGGTGTTTTAGGAGAGTTTGCAGCACTATGCTGCAAACTTATATTTATGAAGATTTTGAAGGTGAGAAGGACTTCCAGGTGGCAAGTTTAACTCCTACCAAATTTCATAGGTTCATTTTCACATTAGAGTGCCACCTACCTCAATGATTTGCATGCAGTAAAGCCACATCACTAGTTGTTAAGGCTTGTTCAATACGTTGCCAACATTTTCCTACAAAATATCATTTTGTTATTTTCTTTTTGTACACCTATTTCCACGTTTCCCTTAGGCATGGAATCCTCTGAGGAAGTTAAGGGGTGAATGGTAAAGGGTTATTTTGATGTTTTGGTTATTTAAGATGCATTGTAATTGGAGATGAGGTTCGAATGGTTGAACATAAAACTCTTATCTTTAGTCTCTTATTGTTGTAACAAGTTTTTACTAATGTATGTACCAGGCGCAAGAAACTTTAATGGTGAAAAATCATCCTTTTTCCTACTATCATCTCTATTCTATCTCACTTTGGTATTAGTCTCTGGTGAAGGATTCATCGTGATGCTTGTTTCTTTATTGCAGTAAATGATTTATTTGTGGTATTTTATGCTAGTTGATCAAAGTGTTTTTCTCTTAGGATTAATAAGTTCTTATTCAAGTGAGTTTTCTTCTATATGTGTTCCAAAAATAAATAATGTAAATTGATACACATATTTCACTTTCCTTTCTAATTATTCCATATTTCATTTATATCTCTTAAACATTGATTTGAATTTATTCAAATCCTTGCTTGATGGTGTGTATTTCATGGAAGGTTTTGTGATTGAAATCATAAATTGAGTTTCACATCCATTTGCCATAGTTTTTTTTAAACATTATTATTCACATTTTGATGGGTATTAGGATTACATCTACAATAGTCTAGGTGTGACTTCTAGTGCTAACACCATCATCGAAAAGTTGTATCACATTTACACAAATATCTCTCCTCTATCTATGCAAATTTTTAAGGTTTGAAACATCCCATAAAATAAGTTATAGTGAAAGTTCCAAGCCATTCTATTTGAAATGGATTTCAGGAGAATTTCAGAACCCTAACCTTCATAGGAAATATATCTAAAAGTATAGAAAACAATAATATGAAATTTGTACCACATATAGACCAATATATTTCCTCTGTCTCTACAAAGTTTCAATGTTTGAAACATCCCAAAAATTCTGTTATAGCGAAAGTGCCAATCTGACTTGTTTGAAACTAATTTCAGGAGCATTCAGAAAGCCTAGCTTCCATAGGGAATATGTATTAAACAACATATGAAAATTGTACCACATGTACACCAAGATATCGTCTCTGTCTCCTCCAAATTTCAAGTTCTAAAACATCCTAGAAAGAAAACATTATCATGAAAATTCCAAGATGACCTGAAACCGATTTCGCAAATTCAATCTTTGCTAATCCATTTTTCACACTCACTTTCTCTCAATGTTTTTTCCCTTTATACTTTTTCACAGCCATTCATGAAGGGACATGTCCATTGTTTAAATAATTAATTCCCAATATGATCTGTAAATGAGGGAATTATATCCCACTCACTTCATAGACATGGATACCTTTGTGGAATTTAAAATATGTTCTTTGTTTTAATATTATAGAGGGCCCTATCTGCAGAAAATCCACTAGGCCTCTATTACCTTGTGATGCACAAAGATATCTCTTCTCTCCCTTGTTTCAAATCCTTTTCCTGATTGAAACGTACCATGCATAAGCATCCTGTGACACAATATAAACCCAGTCAATAAAGATCAATTCTTGCAAATATTTTCAAGCTAGTGACCAGATTTTGATGTTATCTGAATTGTATGTTCTCATTGCAGTCTCCTCCCCTCTAATTGTTGAAAGGTCTTATTTTTGAAACCAATTAAAGTAACCAAACACAATCCCCTCTATCCTTAGACTATATACACATAATAACTATATGTCAATGCACTTGTAAATCAATGTTCTAAATGGTCCAACCAATCTTATGTCTCTCCTCTTAATAACATGTTTTCCATTGGCTAGTAAATATGCTGATAACACAATTACCAAGCCCATGTTTTCCAAAGAAGATGAATTTACAAAGAGAAAAGTCCAATCGAATAGAGAAGAATTATAGTCGACCATAAGTGAAGTTGGTCGGCTAAAGGGGAAAACAATAGCCTGGTGGAATGAATTGACCAATAGTGAAGAAAACTAATTAACACGAGTTGGGTTGATCAACTGTGGAGATAAAGGCTCAGAGGGAGAATTGGTTAACCATTGATGAAGAGAAATGTTTGAGGGGTGAATTGGGAAACCAACAATGAAGGAAAATGTCCCAACAACTTCTAAAAACACCAACATCATCTAAATTCTCCCAACATTATCTAAAGATGCCCAAACAAGGAGGAATTCAACCAACAACATTTGAATTGAACCAATGACATCTAAAAATGTCCCTGCAAGTAGGAATACACCCATCATAATTTAAAAACTAAAATGTTGGGTAACTTATAAAATATGCCCAACAAAGTTGTAACTCGTCGAAGCAAAGAGATTTGACCATGTATGAGTCAAGTCGAGCAACGATGAAATAATTCGACCCGTCAAAATTCGAATCGGTTTAATGAGTCGACTAGGTATATGAAATTTGAATTCGACAAAGGTTTTGAGTCAACCATGTGAATGAAATTTGACTGACAATGCAAATAAACTTAGCCAAGAAACTAAGTCGGCGATGGAGGTAAACACTCGACTCCAAAAAATAAATCCGAGTAACAAAAGACTTAAGTCACCCCTATAAATGAAAATCAACTAGCATGGTCTAGTCTACTTATATAGGAACCCAATCGACCAAGAGAATGTGTAGTCGACTAAACACAAAATAAAATTCTATTTGGTGATGTAAATCACCTGTGAAAGAAGGTACATTCCTCGTGTCAGTGAAAAACATCCAGGGTGTAAGGAATTCTCCCAACATGTTTAAATTTGACTTGAAAATTAATTTGGACACTCCAACACTAGAGGATTTGAATCAATGGTACTCAAGTTGACCAAGGGGAACTAATTTGACTCACAAGTAAATTTAATCAACCAAAAAACAATTCAACTACCCAGGGGGAGAGGATTATAGTCCCTGTAGATAAAAACACCTTAGCAATTAATTTAGATTCTAGGAAATTTAAACTCATATGGAAAAAAAAAATTAGTAGCCATTAGTATTTGAATTTGATGGGAAATGAATGATGGACATTCAATAGAAGTCGTGGTTCTTCATTTCCATTGAAAACCAATTATAGGAAGCAATTGAAAAAAACACATGGGAATCCATATCTTATCTCATAAATGAAGTAAACAAAAAACTAATGCTTAAGATAATGAAATAAAACACAACCAGTCACCAATGAACTCATAATTTTTTCACTAGAAACCCATTTAATGGGAAAAAACAACTTCAAATGGGGGGCCCAATAGTTTCATTAAGGCAATCTTTGATTACAATATTTTCTTGGCTTCCTTTTCCTCTTTCTCCCCCGAAACAAGAAATACCCCTTGAAAATGAGAGTGAGGAAAGAAATAGGGAGAGACAGGGGGTAGCGGGAAGGCCAACAACCCTGACCCTTCATTTCCCATTCCTCAACCTTCTCTCTTGTTCATTTTAAAAAAAAATTACATTTTATTCTCTATTTTTCTCTCACATTCTCATTTTTGTCTTATTAGACTTTCGAATTTCTATTTCATTACAAAGTTCATTACCTTCATTAATTGTCAATTTAATATTGTTTAATTACAAGTACTGATTCTTACACCCATTCTTCATTTCTGATCCATTTCATATCATACTTCCCCATTGAGAGGATTTTTGGTCTCCAAAATCTCAAAGAAACCAATCAGGATTAGTGTACTTATTTTTTCCTCTTTGGAACATGGTTCTGACTCTCAATCCTGGAAATACCTATGAATCTTTCTCTTTATTTGGCTCATGGATATGGCTACTTGCTCTAGTCCCTGGCTATGGCTCTAGCTCTGGTTTTGACTCACTTTTTTCTTCATTGAAAAAGTATTCTAACTGACTCTCAGCTCCACAATATCTATATCTAAACTATGTACTCAACATTCATTCCCATCTCCCTCTCTTACTTGGAGATAGTCCATATTGGCAGTCATGAAGCCAAGTCGAATGCCATTCTTCTTGTTCATTGTGATCCAAGCATGCTTCCATCAAACAAAAACCCTTCAAAGGAAGTGTGTTTTAATTCCCCTTTAGCTAGGATGGAAACATGATAGGATGGTTTTTGTGTGATGACAACATCTATGCATGGGAACAATACTCAAGTTCCTTCACATGCTTACAAGAACTTTTGGTACAACTCCAATATGGGGTTCTTCCGATGCAATACCAAAAATAAGAATGAGGTTGTGGATAATATCGATATCAACCTATTGTCCTTCTTAGTTTGTTTTCCTACTCTCATGTGTTTTTTTCTCTCCTTTGGAAACTTGTGTCACTTGTATTGGATATGTAGGCAACTCTTCACCTTCTTCAATCTTCACCCTCCACACCCTTCTTCTAGATTTGCGGTGTCTGGGGTGAAGCCCCAGATGAATTCTCCAAAACTTGGCTTCCTAGTGACCACTTAAATTGCAGTGGTGGAAAAAGTTATTTTTGCTACTACAAGGACTTCTTGAAATACTCTCCATCTGCCTATGTGTTTGTTTTTGAATTGGAGAAGATTTCTTTCCATTCAACTTCTGAAAAAAATCAATCTTGTGGAACATGGCTTGATTCTTCTGGAAAGTTTCCTCATAATGGATTTTATTTCCACAAAAATAACATGCCTCTACATATATACAAATTTCTATGGTATGACATCTCTTCTTGTAACAGTGTCAAACAAAAAATTTCTCATTTGATGTAGACCTCCTGGCGTTGTTTTCCTTCTTGTTCTCTCTGATTGGTTTGCTTCTTTCTTTGATTCCAGGTGTAGGGTGTGTTATCGCTCATTTTGTAGTTTAGGTCAAGTAGTTGAAAGGTAAGGAGTCAAACTGGCATAACAGGAGCTTCCCCACCCACTATCACCTCGATGGGGGGCTCTTTCTATTTAGGGTGGCTAGCCCAAGGGAGACGTCCCTGGAAATTTGGGGTTTTGAAAGGCAAGGGTCTAAAGGATCAAGGCAAGTTTTTCCCTTTCACAGATTACTGCCAAGAAGATGGTCAAGAGGAAGATAAACCACAGAATAGGCACCTGTTTGCGAGATAAGGCAACAATAAAACTAATGCATGCAAATAGTGGTTAGCACTTCCTATCAACATTTAATATACATGAGCATAAATAATAGTAATTATTGACGAAGTCAATGATTGCAAAAAATGACTATGGCTTGTAATATTACTTGTCAATAAACATTGGAAATGATATTACATTCAATGTATATAATCAATCTTTAAATTATCATAAAATATCATCAAATGCTCATTCAAGACAAGAGTGTTGCGTCAGGCTTTCAAGAGGCGACGTCAGCCTTATTTAGGGTTAGTTCTATAGACAAAGAGCTCAATGTTTTGCAAATAGGCCAATGGAAATTATCAACACGTCAATGTCTATTGCTAGATGACCAAGCCACAACATTTTACATCAACCAAGAGCTCAAAAGAGGCATGACGTCATCATAAATCTAGGGTTAGTTAGACATTAGGGTTAGTTAGGGTTTCAAATTTAAGAAGTTTGAAAGGTTTATTTTGGCACAAGAAGCTCAACGTTGGAGAGTTAGACTAGTGCCTTAGGGTATTATGGAGTCAAGAAGAAAGGGCTAGGTCTCGGGAGAATCTAAATCTAAGGACAAGAGAGTTAGGCTTTATGGTGTTGCAATGGCAGGGCCATAGAGTCAAAGCCCTAAGGGGAGGAGTCTCATTCCGGTGTTTCTTAAGCAAGGCCTCATGCACCTCCCTCTTTCCTTAAAAATCCTTGGCAAAACGGCTAGCTTTAAAACACAAATCTAGGGATGAAAAGTGTTGCAAGAGCAAGGCCCTTCAAACCCTAAAAGTCAAAACCCTAGGTGTAAAATTAATTAGGCCTAGG
>SNQJ01S0292529.1:0-10696 GCA_010110895.2 Picea sitchensis | reverse complement strand
GATCTTATTTCATTTTCTTGAGAAATTGATAGTTCCTCCATCTGCAATCATTACTTGAAACTCTGGCGCTAGATATACAAAGCAATTGAGAGATTTGGCTAATTTATAGTGAATGAAATTATGAGTACTACCAGAATCAATTAGGACTATTACCTTTTTATTTTTGATGTATCCTTCAATATTGAGGGTTTGAGGAGTGCTAATTCCAGCCAATGCATTACACAATATAGTGGGAGTCAACTCTTCAGACGAAATTTCTTCTACATTTTCATCTTGAGATGGTTCTTGTTCCTTTTCTTCTTCCTCTTCACAATCTATGGAGAATAATTTCTTCTCACCACACTTATGTCCCTTATTGTACTTGCTGTCACAATTAAATAATAAACCTTTTTCTTTTCTTTCGTCCAATTGTTGAGGTGTCAACCTTGTATGTTGAGGTGTTTTAGAAGAAGGATCATTGTTCTCTCTATAGATGTTAAGATTGGTCCTTCTAGTAGCCATAGCCATATTTTTACTTTCAACATTTCTTGCCACCTTAAATTCATTCTCCAATGATTTGGGTTCCCAAAGGTGAACCTCATGTTGAATCAATGTTATCTTTAAAGTTCCTATGAATACATCAATCAGGTGCTCATCACGGAATGTCAGGTTACACCTTTATATTCAATCTTTGGAAGGAAGTTCTCAATGTGCTCAATAGTGAACCTTTTTGTAGAGATTTATCAATTGGCTAAAGAAGAAATTGCTCCTTGTATCCTCATAGTGTGTTATCATTTATTTCGTGAACATTTTTCAGTAATGAGTGATTTGTGAGAACAAAGACAATAGATACCATAGAAATTGACTAGGTTCTAAATGTCTCAAAGAAGCAATTAAGTACCTTTTGTGTGTTTGGCACATTATGTAGATCAAAAGAATTGCTCCCATCTGAAGTAGGAATATCAGTTACCTTTATATTCAATCTTTGGAAGTTCTCAATGTGCTCAATAACTGAACCCTTTTGCTTGAGATTTATCAATTGGCTAAAGAAGGTATTGCTCCTTGTATCCTCATAGTGTGTTATCATTTATTTTGTGAACATTTTCCAAGTGACGAGTGATTTGTGAGAACAAAGACATCGATACCATAGAAATTGACTAGGTTCTAAATATAAAGAAGCAATTCGTACCTTTTGTGTATGTGTCACATTATGTAGATCAAAGAATTGCTCCATCTGAAGTATCCATGTGATTAGGTCCTTTCCATCAAACTTCCTCATATCAATCTTAGAAACATGGTTGGTCTTCAACCCAAAGTTAGAGTTTATCCATTCTAGATTCACCTTCCTTGTGTCCTCATCATGAATTTCATGGGATGCATTTTCACTTTCAGGTGTCTTCTCTGTTACGAAATTTTTCAATACTTCCATGATCTCCTCTTTTGAACCATCCATCTTTTCCTCCAACTTAGCTTCCATCATTTGTAGTTCATCTTTTGTTACTATCTTCTTTTGTAAATCATTTATGTCCCTACGCATTTCTTCACCTTCATCAAGACTCCAAGTAGGGTTGTCTGGAGGCTTATTTGATGTAGAAGTTCCTTTTTTGAGTGGCATGTTGGCCAAGTATCACTTTTGAACCTTGATTTTGAGGTGGTTCTGCTAGACAATATTTCTTCTGTTATATCTCCCAAGTTTCATCCCTTTTGGGTATGAAAATTTCTTTTATGTAGTTCTTTGATATTTCTTCTCTGCAATGCCACAGGTCCGATCAAAATTGGATGTGCCAAGTGGAATTTACGGTAACTTCCCCACAACTTGTCAATTTTTGGCCTTTCCAGGACATCTCACTTGTATAGCATGCCTCACACAAAATAATTGATATAAAATTATGAAACTTGTACCCAAAATACTACAGACTGCCCATGATTTAATGAAACTAGTCCCACTCAATTAAGATACTCTAGGAATACGTTATGATTGTTTTAACTGGAACACCTTCTTGAGACTAGTCAATAGGACTAGTAAGATACCCTATCTTACACAGGGTGTATCTACAAATTTAGGATGACCCAGAAGATGAACTTTTTACCACAAATACCTTACTAATTTTTGTGAATATCGTCTGGAGTTCAGGGTTTGAAATATTACAGAAAATGTTTTATAGAGACAATTCCACAGTGACTCATTTCAGGATGATTCCAGAACCCTATCTTGTACAGGCTATATCTCCAAAATTATAAGGCCTTAGGAGCGAAAATTTCAACCCAACGTACCTTGATCTGTCAACTAAATATCCTCCTGGACGTTCCTTCTGAAATGTTGTAGAAAAAAAGTTTTATAGAAAATGCCAAGGTGTCTCAGATGTAGCAGTGAAACCCCAAGACCTTAAGCTCTGATACCATATGTTAAGAACCAAATATCAATATAGCATAGAAAAACCTCAGAAAAGTTACTCAACGCCTTGAAAAAGAGATAATTTCAGATAATAAGGCTCTTCAAGGGGGAAACCTCCTTTTACCCCACTTAAATGTTCAAGTACAAGATGATTCCAAATGAAAATGTCTCCTTGGTATATATAGGAGACTAGGAAGTATAATTACAATTAATGGAATAAAGACGACATAAATAAAATAACATTACTAATGTAATATGCCCCAATTAAGGGGTAATGAGCCAATATTAGGGCTTAAAAGAGGCCCAATTAGACTCTACAGTGTTTGGAGTGGAATGGTTCTCCAGATCTTACAATCTGGCCAAATTATTGATGAGCTTTTGTGTTTTCTGGTGAATGCTCTTTCTTCGGTTAAGACAGTTTTTTCTGTATTTTCTCTTAGGTGGGGAAGGTACAAGAGATGCAAGCTAGTATAAACCAACTTGACGAAGATAATACAAGAGTTTTAACTATTGGGAAGGGGTCGATCTTGGGATAACCCGCTACTCGAACATGTAGACAACGATCCTATGCCAAAGGGATTAGTAATAATACTTTAATCGAAAGAGCATCCAACTATTGTCTAAGAAAACTACTTAACAGAAAGAAGACGCATATATGATCAAGATCAAGGTAAGAAAAATAATTCATCTACCGAGACATTCATCACATAGTTGAGGTAAACTACTTAGCATAGAGAAAGAAACACAATTGTAATCAATGTCACGATAAGCAAAATAATTCATCTACCAAGACATTCATCACATAGAAGCACAATGATTTACTTTCATCATTTAAAGCAAGGAACATCAAAACATTGCACTAGATAACTTGACAATAGAATTAATTGGTCTTACTCATTTACTGCAACATTCATGGAATAGGAAAGGAAGTAATTCTTCTCCAACTCCAATCACATACATATGATGAAAATAGATCGTCTCTGGTCCAGAAGGACTTCTTAATTCATAGCAGTCTCAAAATAATTATCAACAACCAAAAGAAAAGAGTTCTTACAAAAACCATCAATGCTTTGACCATCGGTCAATGTTCCTATTTATAATATAAAGTCTTAACAGTAATTAATCATAAAATACAATTTGAGCTAATCATGAATCGCCACATGGCGTCATCATCTAACAGTCTTTCAACAATCCACCCGATTTGTTTCTTGAAAAGGGTGGATTCTTTCATAGTCAGACCATCTGATAAAGACTTATTCATAGGTGTTGGCCCATGGAAACCTATGATGCTCCATTGGAGCCACATATATTCCCCTGATGTCTTCTATGTGTGCCTGATATTTTGCGAGGATGAAGTTCAACTTCTGAAGTATGGCTCTAGATTTGATTGGATGTCCTATGAACTGTTGTACTTGCTCGGGATTTCCATCGGTGACCTTTGCACATTCTTCGGCCCATGATGCATCTTGTTCGACACACATCTTGATCATTCTACTTAGGTCAATTAATATCACGATGTCGAAATCCGGAGCTCAACATACTTTGTCACTTCGGTGATTCTTTCAGTTCTTCAGCGGGATCACAAGATAGACTCTAGTCGGTGATCGGGAAGGATCTTTATGCAATTAAATAGAAGTAGTTTAGAGATCAAGAAACCCATGATCTAACATAAATAAAAAAAATATCAACACATACTTGTGCATCTTGCTAGTCTCAGTCATTTTTAATACTTACGTGATCCCAAACGCTTCCTTTGAGAGACCTGTGAAGTTGTTGCTCCTCTTTGGTATAAATGAACACCTCATCATGTTGTGGTGTGGATAATCAAGTACGATAGACATGAATGTATAATTATCACAGTAATTACTTAACCTTTTGGAAAAAGGGCATCGAGGACGAATTATGCGTGTGTGCTCTCCCGAGAGGTCAGATATTGTACAAAGAAGATCATTAAATGCCTTCAAAATTCGTACCACCAAGCATGCCAAGTTTCATTTATAAATAACGAAGCTTCATAAGTTCAAAAGGATCGAAAGGATCACACTACACGCTTTCCTGCAACCCCGATCGATGGATCTTTCATGTTCTGGATCGCATCCATCGATTAGCTGCGGCGTGCCAAAAATTTTCAAACATCATGTCGCGAGGCGCAGGCATTATGTTGGAGAGCCTAGTGTCTCTCTTTGATTTCTCTATAAATCCAGGATCTTTGCGAGCATTCCTTCTTATATTCCAATCTCATATTCCCTGGGGATCTGGTTTGGTAAGTTCATCTTGGTGACGTCCAGTTGAGTAATCCTTTGCCATCTGTGGATGCCTGAGTCTCTTAAACTTTGCGATTATGGGATCTCCTTCAAACATGGGACGAGGTCCATGAGGCAGCCAGAGTGTGAGGTCTCAGCCCCAACACACCTGGGATGCCTTCCTGTGGGCCTCAATAGGTACATCTATCTTCCTGGAGGCAGCGTCAGTGTCCAAAAATGGGCTTGGGGTGATCGCAGATACGTCCGGGAGAAATAAGCTGGAGACTATGCCTTCTCAGGGACCGAAACCATGGATAAGAGGAAGGCCTAAGAAGAAAACTTAGGAAGGAGAGGGGGACCACCCCAAGGATGAACTGAGTGCACATCCAACCCTTGAGGATTCTGTAATGCCTACCGATCATTCAGAGTTGGTCGGGATCGTTGGAAAAGGAGGCAGAAGAAGAAAGGGGAGGGCCGAAGAGTCGGGTGCTTCCGTCGAAAATTTATCTCAGAAACTAGAGAAGGATCAATTTGTAGTAGCCTAGCTTTACCAAGAGAATAGGGAACTGCGACGTCAGTTGGCAGAAAAAACCCAGAGGATACTCCTGCCGCAAGGTCACGTGGGGAGCACCGTTTGGTTGCAGAGACAACTTCGGGAAGCACAAGACACGATCGTGGAGTCACATGAGGCATAGTGGATGGTAGTGACAAAAGAGCATAAGACACCACAAAGCGTGAAAGACAACTTGAGAGAGGACCAAAGCATAGGAGATACGTAGTTAGCGGGTTCTCACCTTGTGTTCCTGGAAGTGTGGCTTAACACCTCTTTTTCTTTCTTCTTTGTAAAATTTTGTAATCTCATGGGGACTGGGCAGGTTATCCAAGTCATCGAGGTTGTCTATTTGTATGTAAACCAAGCCTGGCGGAGGTTTTTGATTGTATATAAAGAAAAAGTTTAAAAGTATCATGCTGTGAATCAAACATGTATTCTTCTTTAAATATTTTGTGTAAAATATTAGATCTTTTGTAGTCATTGTTATTATGTCGTGAATTTTTTAATGTTTTTCTTTGTAAAACTTTGATATCAATTACTACTTCCATGGGATTATCGATTTTGGTTATTAAAAAAAACAAATTAATCATGGAAAGATATTCGACTAGTGGATAAAAGTCATGCTTGGAATATCACTTGTACCGAGAGATTTTTGAGAAAAGACTATAGGTCACAGCTGTCGATACCAAGAGTCATTGGAGTGATTAATTAGTTCCCTCTCGCCAATACCAAACTTTTTTTGGGAGTTCGGCGGTCGACAGTGTTTCTTTTATCTATGTGCGGTGCTTACCATCGCACTTTTCTGCCGAAGCCGGAAGAATCGGCCTTCGGAAAAATATTTTCAGAGACTATATGCGTAAAAGAGATACTCTTATTGGCTAACACCGATGAATGTCGACACTCAGTTGCTTTGAATTCCCATACAATTTTCACTACCTTAATCTTTCACCGATGCTTAACTTCTCAAGTAACCCGGGAGAAATATGGGTCGCTGGTTCCTTGATTAGTCGTGGTGTTTCTCAAGATGGTTCTTAATATGCTCAAGAGAAACTCGGATATGAAACATATTAGATAATAAAGTTATCAGGCTCAAACCACAATGAAAACAATTGAAGGTAGAAGACAAGGTGGTACCCAAAAGGAAGTGGTCACATAACTTTTAGGGTGTGTTGAGCACTCAACACGGTAAAGATTGCATCTTCAAAATTTTCATGAGCATACAAGAAATAGGAGGATACCTATGATGCATGATGGGAAACTAAACCTTTTTTATCATTCTAGTGAAATAGGCCTATGGGGAATCTATACTCAAGATGATTTAACTCTTATTGTTTCACCTATGCAGTGTATTTGACCATATAAAACCATCTATGAAACCATAGGAAATGAAGGCTTTCTTCTTATCCTTTACTAGGGAAGCATTATAACCTTTTAAAATGGCTTGGTAACAAATCTCTCCAAATATGAGATGATCTGAGACATGAACAGGGAGTAGGTGGGGTGCACCAGTAGCTCCGAACAATCTGATATAGGTTCTTGTCTCTTCGAAGTACCAATGGAAAATTTTATCTATGATCTTTTTGGCTACTATCGAAAGTCTAGGGAATTCATTTCTAAATATAATGAAGTATATCCTGGCTATGAACCCATCACATATCATGGCATACGATCTTTGGTACCTATTCTCTCAAAATATACTAAAATAAACATGTACATGCAATTCGACAATATGCCAGCTTAAATTCATACCTGAGAAAACATTTCTTGCACAGATTACGTCCAATAGGTAGGATTCCATGTAGAAGATTTGAACTTATCCTTCCTTCAATCTCTGGGCATGTACGATATTAATACTCAGTTTTTTGGAAATAATGGCTCCCCAATTGACACTACTCCCAAAAATCGCCACGGTATATGCACTTGATCATCCAATATTATGATGTCCAGGTTGTTGTGAGGTCTGAACTATAGGTAATCATCCTGACTGATTTTTATATACAGGTCTCCCCAAGACGGGAGCACCACTTTAGATCATGTGCTTGACTCTGTGTCCCTGAATGCCAGAGGTTGGATAAAATCATTTTTGGTAGATGTGTGGATAATTGATTCTATCTTTCAGACAAAATCAAGCTCTCTTGGATCGCTCGGTGTAGAATATTCACCGACATTCAGTTCCTTCATATTAGGCGTTCTTAGAGAGCACCTAGTCATAGGCTTTCTTGGAGGCATTTTTTTGCAGAAAAAAATAAAAAATAAAAAATAAAATGTTTTAGTGAGTCACCAACCAACCTTGACAAGTATCATTGACACAAATAGAAAGTGCAAAAATGAAAAAGAAAATTCTTACCTCTTGCTTGCAAGAAATTAACTTGGTCTTACTGGTAATCAAAGTTAGAGAGTGAGATGTAACCTCCTTGATGCCTTCTCTCGCTCCTTCGTCTGCTTATGGGAATAAGTTATTTGTGAACAAAATATTATGTTTGGGTATGACCTTGTAAATTTAAACAGAAATTATACTTACCTTGTTGCATCAAGTCTTAAATTCGGGAGTGTAAATGTGATCTGCTCTATCTATCACAGAATCTTCACCATGATTAGGATTAAATGCAATGCAGGTTGGCGGCGTAAGAGAAGGTTACTTCTTTGTTTATTGACGAATCCAAATTTAGAATGTTAGTCATCTTGCGGGGTCGTGGTATAGGTTACGTTAAAATTTAACTTATCCATCAAATCGAAAATCCTATCTTACCTTAGCCAGGGGTGTCCCATCAAATTATCAAGCCTTTTCATTTTCACAAGAAATTAGTATGATCAACGTTGGGAAAATAGAAAGGTATTTTGAATGGAACAACAAAATGGATCAGCCAGGAATTCCAGTGTATAATGACAAAGTTTTGATGAAAAACCTCGACATTTGGTGACCTATCAGTCTTCTGATAGTTAATGGGTGAATCGACGTTGTCAGTTTTTCTTAAACATTTTTCCGTTGATACCTTTAGGCAAACGTTTTGACTCAAAACAAAACCGTTGTATGGTGATGACATGGAAATGTTGACATGGAAGTACATATATGACACAGGGAACCTCAAAATAAGACACGAGGAAAATGCTAAGTCATATAGACTATTTATGCGACAAAGACACATGGTTGTTGATTTTGACTTCTATGTGAGAAACAATTTTTTTGGTATCGGTGATTTTCTTTAGACATACATCCCTGGCTACAACGTACCATCCTAAATATTCTTATGATGTATCGAAGATCAATGATTTTTGAAGGTTGATGTTTCACAGTTTCGTCCCTTGGAGTTCGTCGATGCCAAAAATGTATCGGGGATTGAAGATCGACGATTCGTTATGATTGTCCGTATTTTTTATTTATATATTGGATATCATTAAATATGGAAATGTATCGGCGATGTTAAAGAACTATAATATAGACCATAATTTGTTGATTGAGGACCATTGAAAAAGTTTAAACCATGTACATTTTAGATCCTTCATGCGAGGTTACTAAAAAAAATCGATCCATCATTAACTTCAAACAAAACAAGAGTAACCGATAACAAGACTCAATAAAAACATATAAATCCATCCATCACACAACACTGACTCTGGTTCAAAAATGATAAGTGGTACCCAAAAAGAAAGAAATTTTGAAAAGTATTTTACGGTGTGTTGAGTGCTCAACATGTTTTTATCTACAAGTGGTATCTCCCTCTCCATAGGTTAATTATGTGTTTTTTTCTCCCATGCCTTCAAATGAATTGGATCTAATAGTTGGCATGGTGATCTCTTCGATGGGGACATTGGATCATGATCTCTCTACCCATATCAACCTCCCCAAGTTCCTCGACATGTATTCCTTCCAGAAAATTGTTCTTCCATCCGATGAAGATCTCTTGAAATCCATGGTTGAGGTGTCTTCCTTGACATGTATTCCTTCCATATCATTTTCCTTTTGTAGTCCATGATTAAGTAGAGAGAATAGTTTTTATTCTTTGTGGCAAGCTCATTAAAAAATGAAATAGAGGTCTCAGAATCGAACCCCCCACCATTGAGCATAGTTCTTTTTCTGTGTCAAGATCATTAAAAACTGAAACAGATGCCTCTCCCATTGGGTTGAGATTTTTGTTAGGTCTTATAACTGTTGAGTTGAGTATTTCTCTAGATATCGTAATTGTTGATTCAAGTCTTCCACTAGATATCGTAAACATTGAGTCTAGTATTTCGCTAGATCTCATAAACATTGTGTAGAGTATTTCATTAGATCTCGTACCTTAACCTTCCTTTCATCTTCCTGGGTCAGTTGATCCTCTTTCTTCCTCCCTCTTTGGTGAAAATTTTTCTTTTAGTAACTTGGAGTCTATTGGGTATAGAAATTGGTGATAGGAGATAGGTGGGTGGATGCAACAAAGCTTAGGGGGCATGTATCTAGCCTCTGGAACTCATGTTGTAGTTAATCCACTAGCTTCTCAATATGGGGGGAAATTACCAACCAACCATAGGTATCACCTGAAACCTTTGGACGTTACGTTGGGAACTTTCGAGCATAGTTTATGTTCCTATTTCAATCTTGTGTAAAAATTAAACCAATACCGAGCTTAGTCTTTGTTCTTTCTCGTGCTTTTAAATACATGAGAATAAGTTATCGATATTAGTCTTTGTTCTTTCTTGTTCTCGTAAATCCATGAGAATATATTATCAGCTGGACTTTTATCACATTTTTCGGACTTGTAAAAGTTTTACAAAAAAATAACTTATTGGAGTCTCCTTTAAGTTTTTTTTAGACTCTCTAAACATGAAAATATTGTTGAGTTAATTTGATTCCTTTCACACTCCTTAAAAAGGATTTGAAAGGGTGTCTTTCAATGTTTAGTTTATCTCATTTTTGTCTTTAAAAGACTATCTTAGAAAACAAGAACCTCATTACGAAGATCTCTTTAATCTCTTTTCAAATTCTTTAAAATTGAAAAGATTATCGAGTGATCTGGTTGTCTTTGACAGAGTCTTCTTTAAGTTATTTTCAGACTCTCTAAACGTGAAAAACCATTGATTTTACCTTCTTTGGAGTCATAAAAATAAATGAATGGCCCATCAAGGAGAAAACCACTCCTTCTTCAGGTTTATTAAACATGTGAAGATGAACTCATATAAGATGAGCTACACTGGGAATCTGCTATCCTCCTCAAGCCTGCTAAAAAATAAAGAGGTACTTGCCTATCTTGGTGGCGAGGGAATTTGGGAAGTAGGTCAAGTTTTTGCACCATTATGGCAGTTTTTTAGTCATCCTTCAACATGGCACCTATATGAATCTTCTTATAGTTGGATAATCCACTTGTCTCCGAGTCATACCAATTCCATGAGTCATTATACTCCTTTGAACCATTTGAAGAGTTTCATTGTACTTTTTCATCCCAGTCAAAAAGTCCTTATGGTCACACCATGTTTTGTTCTGCGATTTTCACATTATGTTTGGATACATGCCTCAAGTAAATGATTCCAAGTCAATGTTGTTGTGGTTAT
>SNQJ01S0292526.1:0-10696 GCA_010110895.2 Picea sitchensis | reverse complement strand
ACACTCCATACCAAACTTTTGAATATCTTGTTTACCTTTACACTCCCTACCAAACTTTTGAATATCTTGTTTTATTTTGACTCTTCACTAACGAATGATAATGACCTGGCATACACTTTATTTTCAAAGGTTTAAAGAAGGAAGAGAGATATAATTTATTCAAAACGTTGGATATAAGTGCAATTACTAATATCTATTGAAAAAAGTGCAATTACTAATAATTGCAGCCACTTTCTTAGATGTTTGAACTTCCTTTAGCGTTTGATTTCTATAATTCGATCTAACAAGTTAGAGAGTGGTAATTTAAACTGGATCTATAATTCGATATAATGAGTTGCGAGTGGTAATAAAATTTGATTTTAGAGAATTGGAATACAACATCTTTTCAGTGACAAACTACTATTGAGAAATACTTACGAAGGTGGAATTACATATAAATGTGAATAATGTTTAATATTTTATTAAGATAAATTTTATAAAAAGAAAATTACTTATTTGAGAAATAAGTACGAAAGTGGAATTACATATAAATGTGAATAATGTTTAATATTTTATTAAGATAAAATTTATAAAAAGAAAATTACTTATTAATTGATAATATGAATATTATAGATAGTGATTCAACTTTGTACAATATGTTCAAAATGAGTTTTTATTAATAAAATTATTAATCACTAAAATGCGAATAATGTTTAATACTTTATTCTCAGGATGGGGTGCCACTTGGTCAGCATCAACAAACACTTGGAATGGAGCGGCCAGGGGAGTTATTAATCTTGGTTGCCAACCCACAGCTCATAACCATCGCATGGCTCGCAACCCGCAGACAGTAATGGCAGTGTGCCTGGACAATTAGGCAGGGTTAATGGTCGCTCGCACAAGCCAGACCAGGTGTATCAGGCCTAGGGAGGTTGTCAATTCGACTCTAATGGCTATCCTTCCTGTCAATTCACGGAGTAATAAGAGGGCAAATGCCCTGGTGCACTCATCCTTTCTCCCTTTGCTCTTTCTCATGCTCCTCGGCTCCTCTGAGCGTTTTTTCACCGTCGCCCTCTGTTTTTTTTTCTCAAGAGAACTTTCACCTTACCCTCCCATCACCCCACTCCTTTGCTCCATCGCCCTCTGCAACTGTGTTGGCTTCATTGCTCCTTTTCTCTCTTTGGCGAACTTTCACCATTCCCTCGGTCCTCAAAAGAGTCTTCTCTGCATTTTCACCGACACCTCTCTGCTCTCAGTTCTTTCAAGGTATCCCAAGCATTTCATAATCACCTCTCTGCCCTCTGCCCTAGGCCTCTGCATTTTTTCCATCATGCCTAGAGAAAGGGGGAAGTCTAAGAGAGGTACGCAATACTATAGCACCATCTCTAGGCGTGATAGACTTTCCCCCTCCCAATTGGCTCTCATTGCTCGTTTCTCTGGCCCAAGGAATAACATCCAGGGGCCATTGATGATGCCTCTGTCCTCCCCACACTCCCTCCATGG
Organism: Picea sitchensis; assembly: GCA_010110895.2. NCBI lineage: Eukaryota > Viridiplantae > Streptophyta > Pinopsida > Pinales > Pinaceae > Picea > Picea sitchensis. The sequence goes on along the minus strand of SNQJ01S0292526.1, from coordinate 9,214 downwards.
CAATAGTCTGGCTAAGGAGGAAGCACCACCTCCGTGCACGAGCATTCCTATGGACACTAGTCTTTTGGCCCCCCAAAACTCAACCCTCAGGACCCGTATTATGGCGATGGCAGCTACATGGTGGAGGAGGAAATCCCCCCGAGCTGGTAGGTGAAGGGAACATGGTGGTCGCCAGCGAGGAAAAGGAAGAGGCTCGACCTCAACTTTGTGCAAATCGCGTCACAGAGGATCACCTCAGACTTATCTTTGAAATTCAACAAAAACAAGATGATCAGATGCACTCACAACGCATCCTCAGCCAAAGACTAGACATTTTGTTCGATGCACTAGCGGACGCTCTTGTGCAGACTCGATGCCCAACGTGTGACCAACGGTACATCCCTGTCTATAACATCCATGGTCATCCAAGCTCGCCAGTGGAGTAAAGCCTCTAGGTTTCTGTTCTTTGTTCGATCTAGTTGCAGGCTGAAATTTTTGGTTTATTCCAGTAGCAGACTAGATGGTCATAGAGGCCACCCGCATACTGTCCATATAGTTTTGTTTATGCATACTATCCATGCAATTTTGTTCATACTGTCCATAATTTTGTTTAGTCAGTTTTGTTCAAACAATTTCAGTTCATCCGATGATGTGTCAAACTTTGAGTTTCTAAGGGCCACCTGTTCTAGTTTCCCTTCTGTGGCAGAACAGGTGGCCAACACTTGGCAATGTACAAATAACAACTATTATTAATACAAGGATCTTCTTTTTATTTAAAAAAAAAATGTTTAATACTTTATTAAGATAATTTAAAAAAAATAAAATTATTTATTTAATTGATAAGATGAATATTTATAGATAACCTTTCAACTTTGTACAATAAGTTAAAAATGGATTTTTATTAATCATATTATTAACCACTAGAATTTGTCTTTCCTTAACATTATCCAAAATGAAAAAGAAGTGATGCCTATTTTCAAGGAATAGGACTCCTCATCCAAGCTTATGGCTTTTAGTGTAGGTGCATAAACAATGGACTAGAGGGGTTACATATTTAGGCAACATCATCTTTATGCTTCAAAAACTTAATCAAAACAAGATATTGGAGGTTAGTAAGGTTAGACCCTCCCTTGGGTGCTCAATCTGAAGTAGACTAGGGGTGGTACTGACTACATTCTTTGTTAGTTAATCTGGTTCTACATTATTCTCTCTGTAAATGTGTGTGAAAGAAATGTGATGGAATTTTGTGCTCTTTTCTCAAATATATCTAACTTGTGCTTGGTGGAATAGGCTTATGTCATAGGGTTCTCCTTGTAGCCTTTCCATGACTATCTATGAGTCCCAAATACCTCTAATTTTTTTATTCCATCTTCACAAGTGATGTCAAGGAGTGTAGATACTACAAGTAGTTCCACTCTGATGTTGGTAAATCTCCTCATGCCAAGCTTGAATGATAATTTGGATCACGTGGGCATGATAAACCACCCCCAACCCAATTGGGGCCTAGGTTACCTTCTAAGGCCCCATCAAAATATTCTCTAGTGTGGGATGGATCATAGTCTAGATGTATAATAAGGAATGAGGGCTTGGAATGAATAATATCCCTTTTTGATAATATGTTGGCCTTCAACTTATAGAATATTTTGTCAACATTCGAAGATTGATTCTAGAAAGTACATTCATTCCTTGCTAACCAGGTGGACCACATTACCTCAAGTGGCAAACATTTATCTTCCTCCCTCAAATTTCAAAATCAATGTTCCAAGGCTTCGTTAATGTTTTCCTCAATCCATTGTTGTGGATCACTAGTGCTACATAATTTCCTTGGCATGTCCCATATCTCCTTTCTAAAATGGAAATGGACCAATATATGCGAGTAAATCATCCAAAAACATAAGAGAAGGATATGAATAGTGGTTTTCATCTTGACGCCTTTGATGGTTCCCCGATGGATTTCGGCCAAAATGAATTTATTGATCCTTTTAATGATGATAAAAAAAATAAGAGAGGGTATAATGGACATCCCTAGTAAAGAAGGATGAGTTTGATCCATCAATGAAGATGGTGAAAGAGGTTGAGGAGATACAAGCTTTGATCCAATAGATGAAAGGCCAAGTAAACCCTACTTGAATTAGGATTAGTCTCAAGTATAGCCAACTACCATGATCAAAAGCTTTAGATAGGTAAATTTAATCTAATAAAACTATATTATTCCAAGTTTTAATAGTGTGAAGGATNATCCAATAGATGAAAGGCCAAGTAAACCCTACTTGAATTAGGATTAGTCTCAAGTATAGCCAACTACCATGATCAAAAGCTTTAGATAGGTAAATTTAATCTAATAAAACTATATTATTCCAAGTTTTAATAGTGTGAAGGATTTCCTATGCGAAGCCAATGGCATCTTGGATGTCCCTTCCATGGAGAAAACCCATTTTATCTCTAGAAATGTGGGCAGATAAGATGGGCTTAATGCAACCAACAATGATACATAATATGACTTTGTAAATGTTGTTACAAAGGGAGATAGGGTGGAAATATTCAAATAAGAATGGTCATTGTAAGAAAGGTGGAGTTGAATGCCTGTAGTACCCATTCTTGTCTTGATTGCTTGACACTTTAATGTAGATCTAGGTTGAGTAAGTCCTAGAATCCCTTGTAGAACTCCAATGGTATCCCATCAAGATCGGGGAACTTGTCACTTTTCATTTTTTGAAGGATTTTCTTGATTTCATTTATGTGTATCATTTCTACCAAGGATCTCTTGGTATCCTCATTTGTCCAATTTAGGAAAAGTAGTGGCAACCAATAAAATGCTTCTTATAGTTTCTCCAAGAGGTTGGGTGTATAGATTTCTATAATAGGATACTCCTACTATGTTGTAAAGCCAAAGTTTTCACAAAATTTTCCTCTATGATTAGTAATGCACTAGATATAATTGTATGTCTTTCAAGCAACAACTTGTTTATGGAAGAAGGCTTTGTTTTAGTTTCCCTCTTATAACCAACTCACTTGGATTTCCATAAGTTAGCGAGCCTCTTCCCAAACGAATAGAGTGTTCCTTTCCTTGTCCATCTCTACAATATCATGTAGTAATTCATAAGATGGATTGTTGTGACATGCTCATTCATGCATATGAGATATTTTCTATGAATCAAGCTTGTTGTTCAAGTACCCTTTTTTTTCCTTTCTCCATCCCTTTGATGCCACTTTGGTGTTAAGGATATTTTGTTGACACTGAGCCATGAGGTATCCATTGCATTTTAAGTGTGGCCTCCATAATAAAGATATCATTTAGACATTCTTTAGATAAGAGAGCTAATGTGGATTGAACTTAAAGGGAGAAGGAGGCTTTAGAGGGGTTCTATCCAATTCTAAGATGATAGTAAAATGATTTGATCCCCCTAATGGAAATATTATTGACTTGTATCTTTGAAAGAAGTCCAATTAGGATTATTTCCCAAGAAATGATCCAATGCATTACTAATGTGGGCATCCCCTAACCTTTTGTTTGTCTAGGCTTCTAAAAGAGAATTCGAGGATGTTCACTAGTGTTGTTTGTTTGAAATAATCTGTAAAGAAATCAACCATGAGGTTAGGCATGGCACTCAAGTCCCATGATTTTGATTCTCTTGACATTATCAAATTCAAACCCTCACACCCCCCAAGATGAGGTTGGGGGATTCTAGAAGGCCTATGTTGGTCACACCAATCCATAAGTCTTGTCTTTCATGCATAGGTCCATAGATATTAGGAGACCAATACTCCAATTTTGATCTTCATAGAAAAGGGTAACAAATATAAAATGTGGTGAATTTATAATATTGATAATTTAATAGGATTTCTTCCAAGACATGAACAAACTCCCTAAAAAAGGATTTTTGAGTTGACACTTTTGAAATACCATTATATGAACATTTTTCTAAGAGAGTTCATGCAAGTAGTCTTCTAGATCATAACTTCTTGAACAAAAAAAATATTGGGCTTTTGTACATTGAGTAACATGTGGAGGGATCTCATCTTTTGGGTTGAAACCAAGCCTCTATTGTTGATGGAGATCAATTTCATTTTTTAACCTCCCTAGGGTTTTCCAATGCTCTAAATGCCCCAATGATTTTTTTCTATCATCCTTGTCGTACCTCAAAATCCGCCTATGAAATGGAATTTGTTGTGTTAAATATTCTTCCCACATTATTTTTCTCTAAACTTGTGAAAGGGGTCATCTCAAGCCCACCCTTGATGGCCCTTGATGGGGAGGTAGTAGCTAGGCTAGCCTTGGATCTCGTTCAATATCGATGCACATTTTTTCTCAATTTAGAGAAATAGGAGGCTCCAAAATGGTGTGGGGAGGTAAAATCTATGTACATATATCCTCGATAGGGTGGTCAAGCTTAATTGGTGTTGGGGAAGAAGAAGAGAACGAAAGGGGAAAGGAAAGGTCGAAGGGGGAGGGTGCTCTAGGGAAGATAAATGGGAGGGGAGGGAAGGAGGAAAGTAGTGATAGTAGGGATGGGAAGGGGGGAATGAGAAGGTGTGATCATCATTTTGATAATGTGATCTACCCATGCAAGGTGTTCCTTTAGTTTCTTTAGTGCATAGGAGAGCTCTTCAAGATGGTCAATGCTAATGAGAGATTTGGAGGAGGAAGGAAGAGGGGAGTGGGGGAAGGATGGAGTGGAAATTTCACTAGATCAGTTCCTTTTAAGGGTTCACCATCAATGTGAGGGTTGAAATGAGGCTTACTTGTATCCCACTCCTCTTCTTCATGCTCCTCTGGTCACTTTCCATTAATAATCGCCCCCTGATCATGTATAATATAGATGACCTATCTCCCAATAATATCTACAATCAAAAGGCATATTCACAAATTCTAGGTGTTCCCAGTGAGAAACACCTCCATAATTTAGCTATATACCTTCCAAAAGGCCTTCATATAGTATATTTCAACACAGATTTTTGGAACTACTAGGTTATCCATCTCCAAGGTGTCTTGTCTATTTTTATGAAATTCCCAAACCTTTCACTTATTTGCTACAAAATGCATGGAGTCCAGAATTCCAGGGCCAAATTCAAGAACTTCGTTTAGAATCTACATGGGTATCTGAGTGATCATTTCCTTATCTAGATCAAAGCCCAATGTCCAATCCTTGATGCATAGGAAAGATATATTACCAAATTGGGGGCCTTCAACTTTGATTCCATCTCAATCCTCTTGTGATTTGAACATGAATATCATAAATCCTTGAGAGCCAAAATGTGTCTTGGGTACATATCCAAGGGTCTTCACCCATTTTTCCCCACCCAAACTTTCATTGTGGATTTTGATAGCTCTACTCCTCCACTAAACTTACCAATGAAGGCTTAGGGTGTGTATAGTAGTATTGTTTGATGGACCTCCTCTTCTTGCATGTAGATATGCATATCATCAAGAGGTTGTTTAATGCACTTTGAATTAGTCTTATTCTTTTTTCCAGTAGGGGGCATAGGATCTATGATTTTGTAGGTGGTAGGTGCAACAACCTAGTTTGATATAGCATGCACTACGTTGATAGGGAGGAAATTGAGAAGGGATTTGGCTTGTGGGTAGTAATTAGACAAATATTAGGGGATATGCTTATCCAAATGTAGTAGGATGAATGATTTTGGTAGGGGGAAATCATTAGGAGGGTTGGGTGAAGGCTTCAATAGAGGGATATCTACCATCAACTTCTCAGGTTAGGCTTCTAGTATAAAGCGACCATAGAGAGGGATGTCAGAGGGGTTAGACAAAGGATGTTATGGGGGGGATTTAATAGGTTGATGGGAAAGAAGAGAAGAGGGAGATGAGTAGTGGCTAGAAGGGTTGCCATGACAGAGATAGGGTTCATGCCACCATTATAGAGCCAGGGTTCAACTTCGCTCTTCCTACTTTATTCGATGCAAAAGTATACCATCGATTTTATTTATTATTATTATTATTAGAACTTATATATTTAGATGTTTTAGATATTTTACAAAATGATGTCCCAATATTCAGAATATTTTTTGGTGCCTTATGATTTTTAGTCGAGGAGAAGTTTAACATAAGCTATTAAAATTATTTTTTACATTGTTATTGCTATCTATGTTCTCAAATTAACTCAGTAATCCATTTTTACATAAATTATTTCATCTAAAATTAATTTTATTTTTAACCTATCGTTAATGTTTTCCCTAACTTTATCTTTCAATAGGACTCAACTCTCCTTACGCCTACATGGCAATGTTTCTTTCATTGAGAACTTTCATTTTTTTTTTTTAAAGAGTTATACATTTTACTTAGCTTTTTCTCATCTTTTACAACATTCATATTTATCCTGCATTGCCTTTACCCTAGGTTACGATTTTTATCGGAGTTTCCTATTCATGTAAATATTTGAGACATGAATGTCTTCCCTGGTTACCCTTCTAGCTTTATAATAAAATGATTCTTTGATATTACGAAGGTGTTATTGATGGTGGTTGCAAGATAATGTAGTATTCTATGTACATGATACTTATTGTAAGTTTTGGGTGACTTTAATTAAATATATTTTTTAGTTTCACTTTATAATCAAAGGTAGCCTAATTGTTTAGCAAATCTTGTTGGAACTTTCATAACCTCTTTAATTAGAATGAACATTTTCAATGGTGGCTTGTTGGGTTAGTGAAAATAAGGTGATTTTATTTCCCCATTAAGGTTCAAGTTTCTGGACGTGGTTAAAGAAAGGTAAAATTCCTAGGCGACTTTGTGTAATACTTGCCTCCACTTGTGGTTTGAGTAGTTAAATATTGTAATCTTTTTTTGTTAAGATACAAAAAAACACATGTAAAAAAGGATTTATCTACCAAAAAAAGATGGACAATTACACCATTTTGATACCGAGAGGAAATTGATACAAAAATCACAAAATTTGAATGATGTAAGATGAAAAGTACTCAAAATGCACTTTTTTTAGTAATCTATATCAAAATTCCATAAAAAAATATCAATCTAATTTGGTAAATCTAACTAGAAGCACACCTTTATAAGGTCACAAATGTATCAAGAGACATTAAACAACCCAAGAGCAATATGAACATGTGAAAAAATCATATTTTAAATATAAATTGATGATCAAATTTTAACCATAAAGCATTACAAAATTTAAAATATATATACATTAACACATATTCCTAATGTCCTTTTAGATATATAAACACATTTAACATAAGAACAAATACAAATGAAATATATACTTTAGTTTAACTCTTATAAGATTAAATTTACATTACATTATCTAAACCATAGAATGCTGTAACTGGTACAAAGTTACAACATTATCTTGGTAAATACATTTAATATGTTAATAGTGTTTGAATTAATTATCTTTTAATTTAACTCTTATAAGATTAAATTTACATTACATTATCTGAGCCATAGAGTGTTGTAACTTGTACAAAGTTACAATATTATCTTGTCAATACATTTAATATGTTAATACTATTTGGATTAATTATCTTTTACTATTTCAAAAATTTTTATTTAAGAAAATATCTAAAAGATTTTGATTTTCAAAATTAATTAAATCATTCAAAAAAAATAATTCATAGAAAATTATTTGAAAATAAATTTTGTTTTTATTTAAACTTTACAGTAAAAAAATTATTCACAATACATTTATTTCTTTTATATATATAATCACAAAAGTTAAATGATGTATGGTACTCAAAATGCATTTTTTTTTAATAATCTATATCAAAATCCAAAAAAACAAAACAAAACAAAAAAACATCGATATAATTTTTGAATCCCATAAAAATATATTGATTTAATTTGATGAATCTAACTAGAAACACAACTTTCTAAGGTCATAAATGTAACTAGAGAAATTAAAAATCCCAAAAATAATATAAAAAAAACATCGATATAATTTATGAATCCCATAAAAAAATATTGATTTAATTTGATGAATCTAACTAGAAACACAACTTTTTAAGGTCATAAATGTAACAAGAGAATTTAAAAATTACAAGAATAATATGAAAATGTGCAAAAATCATATTTTAAATAATGATGATGATGATGATTAATGTTCACTAAGATCTAATTGGTCTATCGGACCTTAAGACAGTAAGTGATTACTTGTGATTCTTTAGAATTTTGTTTCTGTACTCGAAAAACATCTTTTGTTGAGTTAAGATGTTATGAAGGTTGGTAGTGTGATCAATATTTTGAAAATGAAATCTAATATAGGTATAGGCTGGACAATCTAAGAGAAAATGCTTTTCATATATATATTGGTTTAGTCAAATTCCTCATAAAATATTAAATTTATATTACATTATGTAAGTTCTAAAACTTTTACAAAGTTACAACACTATCTTAGTCTATAAATTTAATTTATTAATAGAGATTGGATTAATTATTTAAAATTTAAGATTTCAAAAATCTTACCTAAAAAATAAATAAAAGAGTTTTTGATTTTCAATTTTTTATTTATTTATTTATTTTTTCCGGTTTTTTTTATTTTAAATAATGAAATATTTTTTAGAAACATTAAAAAGCCTATAAAAATATAAAAATGTAGAAACTCATATTTTAAATATAAAATATAAATTAAGGATCAAATTTCAACCATAAAACATTAAAATATTTAAAATATATATACAATAACATTAAAATATTTATACGATAGCCCAAATTCTTAATGTCCTTTTAGGTATATAAACATATTCAATATAATAATAAATATAAATGAAAAATATACTTTGGTTTAATTAAATTTCTCTTAGAAAATTAAATTCAGGTTACATTATCCAAATACGAGAAAGTTGTAACTTACAAAATTTTAACATTATTTTGGTCAATAAATTTAATTTGTTAATAGACTTTGGATTAATTATATTGCACTTATAATTTCAAAAAAATTTACCTAATAAAATATTTAAAAAAAATTTTGGTTCTCAAAATTAATTCATAGAAAATTAATTGAAAATAGTTTATCCTTTTATTTGAACTTTTGTATTAGAGGAGCTTTTCAGCGAGACATTTCTTTTTTTCTTGTAATGGAATGTTTTTCATATATATATATATATATATATATATATTCTTCTTGGTTTATGACTTTTTCCATATAAACTAATTTTTATTTAACCTCGGGGACATTGAGTGAGGTCCAACAATATCCACAAAAGAGGACTTGACCCATAATTTTACTTTAGTATTCTTAATTCAAAGCACTCAATCACTTGAACT
>SNQJ01S0292522.1:0-10696 GCA_010110895.2 Picea sitchensis | reverse complement strand
TGGTATGCTTGTAACAATAGGGACAAAATTTATTTGATTCCAATCGAATAGGTGTATTGCGTCGATTTTTCTGAGTCGTATATCTAGAAATCCCCGGGAATCTTTTATAAACACTATCTTGGGTACAACTAGTGCACTCCAAATTAATTGTTACTCTTACATCTCCTCTCTTGGCCATAAACTTACTCTGGATATTGGGTCTACTTTGCTTTTCAATCTGAAAAAGAGGGAAAAAGGGATAAAAGTTGATAGACGGAGATCCCACGATAAAACATTTGAAAGTAAAAGAATGATTGATCAGGAGTTTTTAGTTTTACTTACAAAATTGAATGTGGAAAGAATCTTTGGATCTATATTTCTACTTTGATTCTACCCCCCCCCATTCCATCTCCAAACTTAGATCTATTTTGGGTTGAATCAACTAATTTCTCCAAGAGGTAGGAGAAGTCAATCTAGCACAATCTTTTTCCCTTGAATTTAAGGGGAGGACAACAATTAAAAAAAAGAAAAAGTAAGAGCATCTGGAAAAAAACGATTGATTTCTATCAATAGACCGGCTAAAAAATGAACGATGAAATAGCTAACACAGGCGCTGTGGAAAGATAGGTATTTAGATATTGCATTGTAAATTCTCCTTATCGATCATAATGTGTAAGTGATTCAACTGTATCAATAGTTACGAATCCTAGGAAAAACTCAGAACTGATGAATATATTTATAATGTGATCCGGGCTGTGGTCCTATTTATAGAACAGAAAAAAGATGTTTCATCACCAAATTTTGCTAATTAATATTCTAGATAATAGACCCTACATGCATGTATAAAGTCTTTTCATTCACGAGATCGAAGAGAAATGAAGGTGGAAAAATGTGGGAAACAGATTTCGAATTCTATAAAATAACATTGTCTAATGATTAGAAGGGATGTAGCGCAACTTGGTAGCGTATTTGTTTTGGGTACAAAATGTTGCAGGTTCAAATCCTGTCATAGCTAACACAGGCGCTGTGGAAAGATAGGCCTTTAGATCTTGCATTGTAAATTCTCCTTATCGATGATAATGTGTAAGTGATTCAACTGTATCAATAGTTACGAATCCTAGGAAAAACTCGGAACTGATGAATATATGTATAATGTGATCCGGCTTGTGGTCCTATTTATAGAACAGAAAAAGATGTTTCATCACCAAATTCTGCTAATTAATCTTCTAGATAATAGAACCTACATGCATGTATAAAGTCTTTCATTCACGAGACCGAAGAGAAATGAAGGTGGAAAAAATGTGGGAAACAGATTTCGAATTCTATAAAATAACATTGTTCAATGATTAGAAGGGGATGTAGCGCAGCTTTGGTAGCGTATTTGTTTTAAAATGTCGGTGGTTCAAATCCTGTCATCCCTACCTTTCCCTCTTTTCTATGGAAAGAGAAAGGAACGAAAGATCATTTTATATCGATTCGAATGGATCGATCAAATAATTGAATCGTATCAGATGCGAAAGTGTTTGACTCTGAGAGTATAAACGAAAAGATTTTGTTCCTTCCCTTTCTCTCCGGATGTGAAATAAAGCGCCTTAGTTCAGTTCGGTAGAACGTAGGTCTCCAAAACCTGATGCCATAGGTTCAAATCATACAGAGCGTGATTCTGTTCCTATAAACCCAACCTTCTAAATTATCGAGAATTCATTCCAATTGGAACGAGCAACGGAATCTGACCTCCCAGGAAAGTAGGAGGTCAATGAAATTAAAGGATATTCCCGGATCAAATATCCAATTGATCACCACGTCGGTATTGTGAATATGCAGTTACGAATAATCCGGCTAAAGTTATAGGAATTAGACCTAAAACAATTCCGGATGGCAAAGCCTCAATCATTTTGATTCAACGGAATAAGTAGGGATAATAGCTATCCAGGATAGCTATTATCCCTAATTATTCCGTTGAATCGAAATGATCAGAAATTGATATAGAGAGAATCAACGAAATTATTGAAATTGATATAGTGAACTGAGAGGGTTTCCCCTTCCTTCATTTCGAATAGGTTGTATCTTGCTCGAGCTAATGAATAGGACTAGGTGAAAATAATAGAAGCCAATTAAGAAACCGAAATAACTAATCATAGTTATAGTAGGCGGAAGGACTGAATGAAATATGGTTTATACATATCTCATGAGACAATTACCTAAATTCTTCTTTTCTGTAACCTTGAGATCAGAATACAAAAGATCAACTGTCCCAATTCGTACCAATTAAGGATCCCATATCTACTATAGGATATGTATGAACGAACATGGATGAGAGAGAAATCCATGGTAGATATCTCTTCATTATCCTAGAAATCCCACATTCATCGAGCAACCAATGAATAGCACCCGCGAACTCCTTCACAAATTGTCAAACGTAATCTCTTACAGGGTGAATGAATTATAAATAAGTACGATTTGATCATCTGGCATTATCTTCGATACCAGTAGTTATCGGTTGGATCGGAAGAAACCCCTTCTACAGACATAGCAAAGTTTTGTGAATTTCACGTTTAGTTATAAGAATATTAATATCCAGTTTGTCCTTTCATTCTAGATCTTATTGATCCAATCATTGGACCCCTAGATGGATTAGGTTTTTTCAATATTCATTCTAGAGCCAGTAGAGCCCGCAAGAAATCCACCTATTGCAAGGAATAACACGTAATTTCACATTTTACCTAAAATTGACTAGGTTCTTTTGCACTATCCACTTGGGTTTATTTAATGAGTAACATCTACTCGTTAATACAAGGTACTATATAATAAGTCCGTGGTATAACTCCACCTGCGCCGGATACCATTGGAAGAGCAACATACATCTACAGGTAGCACTAATGATCCCCGTGCAATCTGAATTCATTGAATCATCTACACTGAACGGACATAATGTCATGTCGAAATGAAAAAAAGGAAGGGGTCAAAGTAACATATTCTGGATTGGTTGGATTGATAGTGATTTATACCCTTGCAAGCGGCACTCATCCTTTTCTCGGTTCTACAGCCATCTGCTAATTCCAACAGAAAATTCTCAGGTCTATGCAATTGTTACAACATCGATTGAAGGAGTTCCTTACACCCGGACCTCGAAATATGCAATATTCTCTTCATTCTGTTGGGATTAAGTCCATCAAACAGATGGAATAACTGCTGGCAGGAAAAGAATCATTCTATTCCGTTCCTTCTCGATACTCATCAAACACATTGCTGTGTCAGAAGAAAGCTAGCTATACTGGTCCAGTAGACTTCCAAGATACCCTTGGTATAACATTAACAATCGAACAAGGATTGGAAAAGATATCAGTAGTTTTCCATTACCTGATCTCTATCTTTCATGGGATCAATCTCCCCCTGGACTGACTCTTTAAAATAATATATGGAGCTGAGCATGTCTGGGGATACGGGAGAACGCTCCTTTGCAGACATTATTACTAGTATTAGATAATGGGTTATCCATAGCATTACCATACCTCTCTATTCATTGCAGGTTGGTAATTTGTCAGCACGGCTCATTTATGATGTGTTCGGGAGCCCCCGGCCGAATGAGAATTTCACAGAAAGTCGACAAGAGGTCCCATTAGTTAACTGGCTGTTTCGATCCGTTAGAGCAACTCGATAAATTTACTAGATCTTTTTAGGAATTCAATGACTATAGATAGAACTTTATCCGATTTTTACAGTTGGGGATGGTTGGCCATTCACGGGCTAGCTGTCCCTACAGTTTTTTCTCGGGATCAATATCGGTAATGCAGTTCATCCAGCGACAAACTCTATATTAAAGGAAGAGGAAGTATGTAGATATGCCACAATTGAACCCGAACAACCAAAATATTGAATTGAATCGTACCAGTCTCTACTGGGGGTTGCTACTAATTTTGTACTTGCTGTTCTATTCCTAATTGAACAAATAATTAGAGAACAATGAGAATATTATCACTCCATCTGAAGAGAGATCCAATACTAATAATTATCTTTGCTATGACTGTTTATGTCTCGAGCATGACCACTTAAGAAAATGTGAAAGGGAGTAAGAGAAATGGCTGATACCACTGGAAGGATCCCTCTTGGTTGATAGGTACTGTAACTGGTATTATCGGGATTGGTCTACTGGGTATCTTTTTTTCTATGGTTCATATTCCGGATCAGGGTCATCCTATAGTAGGGGAAATGCACCTACTATGGGAATACCTACATGCGAAAGTGACAATAAATAAGGCTCCTAATTCCCTTCTTTTAAGGGTAAGGTCTTATCTAAATCTCTTTTTTAGATTCTCTCTATATTAATATTAATTAGAAGAGAAGATCCGCACAAATACAATGACTCTGTTACTTCATTCAATGCCTTTCAGTCAAGCTATGAGCCAATTTATTTTCCATATATGATAAAAAAAAAAAATTGGTTCATCCAATTTCAATCTCTGTCGAAGGAACAACTGAGAAACGGAGAATATTTATTACTAAACATTTGTTCATTTCTCTGGTGGGAGATTATTCGAAGTTTTTCTTAAAACCCGAACTAAGAGAATCTTAATGTGCGGATAGAATATTTTTTTCTCTTATTTTGGCTTACAAAGAAAAGAGGAGGAAAAACACTTATTTCATTTTCTCATTAGGAACGAACCCTATCAAAGGTTTATAGGGTTGTTTTGCTCAATGAGTGATATTACCCTTACTTTTCTGCTCTTCCTCTTTAGGAATTTGAAGGTTCCTCAATAACGTACAAAATAATCGTCAATTTACGAAGGAATTGATGAACAGGACAGGATCGGAAACCCAATGAGTTCCTCTTATCTCAACGAGAAACCGGAGAATTTATTCGACGAATAATAATGGGATAGGATAAAGAATGGGATCAGAGAAGATAGGAATCTTCTCTCCAAGATTGCTTAGTTATTCTCCCAATCTCTCTTTCCTGCGATCTATCTCTATTTTCCGGATTTTTTCTTTTAAAATGGGCAAGGAAAGGAGGGAATGCATGTATATAGTACACGATCTAGAAAGTATATGGGGATCGTTCGACAAGTGGATCTGTTCCAGTGCTTATTGAGTCACTCCCCTATTTGAAATGTAGATATGTCTACATGAACATTTTCCCAAGAATATATAAGGGAGAAGGAGGATAAAAGGTTCTCCATCTCCGAAGGGGTATTCATTTTGATTCAATCAGTCAACTTCATGTTCGGAAATCTATGGACCTGAAGATCATCTCGGCCAATTGAACTTTTTCAAATTGTTTCTTCTTAAGGACCAAAAAATATCTGTGCCAGAATGACAGATGCTAAGAATAATAAAAGACCTTTAACACGTAATGGATCTTGAAGTACCATCTCTGCATCTCCTTGACCAAATCCACCCACATTAGGGTTATTCGTTAATGGGCTGATCGACCTTGATCAATCTGCCTTCTTGAAATAAGAAGTTCCTGGTCCCGGAGGTACAATGTCAACCACTTGCCCACTGTCTGATGTATTATCGATAGTTATCTCACATCCACCCTTTTCTTTACGTAAAATTTGCTCACTCTTCCTGTTGCTGAAGAGCTATAGACCGTATTGTTGCTCTTACTCCTGTCGGGGTAAATTTGTCCTCTCCCTCTATTACCACCCAAATATATAGGATATTCCAGGAAGTGAGCTTCTTACTGGGGCAGCAGGATCTGGGGAAAAGGATGGGGAACACAAGTTCACTATATTTTGCCCAGGAACAGGACCTATTACAATAATGTTTTTGATTGGGACGATAGTTCTGAAAATAAAGATTACCCATCTTTGTCTAATCTCAGGAGAAATACGATCCGAGGGGCTAATTCAAAGCCCTCGGGTAAAATTAGAACAGCTCCTACATTTAAAGCCCCTTCTTACCATTAGCAAGAACTTGTTTCATTTGTGTATCATAGGGATCTTAACAACTGCTTCAAATACGGTATTAGGAAGCACGGACTGTGGAACCTCAATATTCACAGGTTTTTTGGCCAAGTGACAATTGGCACATATAATACGTCCAGTTGCTTCTCGAGGATTTTCATAACCCTGCTGTGCAAAATGGGATATGCATTCGAAATGGATGTCCGAGTTATGATATGTTTCATGACCAGGACGGAAATTAACCGAGTCATCTTTTTTCAAGTCATAAGTATTTCTATTTCTTACTTTTAGGTTTGGTTCAATCATTGGTTCCAAATCATTTTTCGGGTGAGAGTAGGTAGCTATCATAGTTACCCGTCAAAAATTCTGCTACTATATTGATCGAACCAAACCTAAAAGTAAGAAATCGGAAGTCTTGCACCAGGAGAAGAATGAGGGGAAGGAATAGCTAATACCTGAACAAAGAAAACACTTTATTATTCTGTTTCAATTCTTTCTTCGGTCGGAGAAAACATCCTATTCTTTATTCATTCATCGAATGATAAATTGCTACAAGTGAAGGAGATATATGATTGAAACGACGGAAGATCCAATATTTTGGAATCGTATCTAAGATGACTGGAAAAGTTGAAACAAGACCAGATATGATTTGTTCGTTATGGGCAAAGCCAAAATTTTCGGGATCGAATCGATCATCAGTTCCAAACCATGGGGTGAATGAAACCCAATACATAGATCGGTTGCTAAAAGAATGAGAAAAGCTTCATTGTATCGCTCAGACTATAGAAGAATTCTGGATCCAAGAATTGAGAATGCCAAGTTTATTCCTACCCAGAATGAGATAAGCACTTATAAAAGCAAACCTATTAGATTTGTTAATAAATGTGAGATTATCTGAATACAATCTTCATTGTACATTTCGACCAATTGGATTATTGTTTCTTTGTGAATCTCTATAAGAAGATCTTTTGAATCTGTTCCCGAAGAATCTTCCACCCATTCTTTCTAACAGGAATAGTTCTTCTATTTTCTCAAATCTTCCCAGAACATTTTCTCTTCCTGGAGATAATCAAAAAATTTTCTGAGATTGACCCGTATTCCACCAATTTGTAACCTAAGGTTCCAAACCTTTCCGTAATGAAATAGGGATGACCCAAGGCAGTCCCACTAAACATGCAAGATATCGTAGGGAAGCTGATGCTTTATATTCGGCTACTTCCAATTCGTGAATCGCTAATGAACCTGATTCACTCGTCAGTTCTGTCCGAAATCTATACAAAGTACGAGTGATAGAATGAGGTATGGGATCCATAAATTTATCTATTGTGTAATTGTTTGACCCTGAGAAAAAAGATCCTCAGAGAAAAGAAAAAGGTTCGCTCCAAATGAGTGAGACGGAGCATAAGAAGATCATTCCTCGATATCCGATCCAGATCGTTTCTATCTGGATCTATTATCTATTCATTTTTTCTATCTTACTCTAATAACTTGAAGTAACATAAGTTGTTTTATTCATTGTAAAGATCCTTTGAATCCTGATCACTGGATCGATCCTTTACGAATCTTTCCCCAGTTATCTCCAAAGATGACAAACAAAATGAGAGAACGACGAAATCATATAAGAATAAATTGGATCATGATGAAGAACGGGGATGAGAGGAAAAAAACGTTCTAGTTTTAGGGAAACCGGACCACTATATCTAGTCATTGTTCTTCTGATCCATCATATCCATCTACTGGCTCACCCGCCCTCTCTAGATAGGATATGATATGGCGTGTTCGGGAACCACCAAAATAATCTTGGTCTGATTCACTCCATAAATATCATTTAGTAGGAATTCACTAAATGATATTTTTCCTAACAAATACCAAACCAGTTCTATTGTAACTTATAACTCTTTCTATATTATTCCTTCCTATCCTATTTTCTAAAAATAGTATATTGTTCATAAAGATCCTATATCGTTCCATTTCCATACAATTAGATTTCAATATTTATTGAAATTGATATGTATGGAAATCTCAAAATTTCCTCTTGATTGGATATTGATTCATGTTCCTTGATTCGATCCAAATAAAAATGTCGATCAATTTGAATTTATGTTGAGTATAAAGAACCCCTTGGTTCATTTCAAAACCCTTCAATGGATACACGCAAGAAACGGGTTGATTCAACAGCTTTCTGTTCGATCTCCCTTAGGTTCAAATTATCACCAGTACGAGCTAAAGGAATGTCTTGTCAGCCCTTTATTTCCATATAAAGAACATGACGAGGGGAAATACCTTCTTTAATTTCCATTTTAATCATCTAAATATCCTTCATAAGAAATTGTTGGAAAATACAACGATTTTTTCCGGGAAATCCCCAACGAAAAAGACATACAATTCCTTTTCTTTTATCAAACTTATTATAGCCACTACCCACATTGAAAAAAATTGTGCACCATAGATAAGAGCTAATGAACAGACCTACAATACCATAAAAACACATTACAATTCCTTGTGGAACAAAGAGTATTTCCTGAGATGACAATAGGGGTATCAGGTTCTCACCAAAATAACTCAAAATCCCGACTAGGAAAAATCCTAGTGAACCCAGAAAGAGGATACAAGCCCAAAATAAATTACTTCTTTTTCGAGACCCTGTTATAGGTTCTATCCAGAGCCATTTGGATCGATTATTCATAAAAAATCGTATTCAATTCCATCCTATTGAAGTTGAGGGAATATCCCACTTTTTCATCCTTTGGTTCCCAAACTCTTATGAACTAGCTATCTATATACATAGCTAACATTTTAGTCAAGTCAGTCAAGTTTGTCTTCTTGTCCATTCTTACCATCAATTTCAAATAGGTCCTTCCCAAAATTATCAATTTGTTAAACAACACTGAATCAATGGAGTTAAAATATCTCTAGGAATAGATATGTATACCATATGTAAAAAATATAACCAACCATATGAAAATATTGACCAATACCTATTTATTGACACATGTGTATATCCGATATG
The DNA here is from genome assembly GCA_010110895.2 of Picea sitchensis. NCBI lineage: Eukaryota > Viridiplantae > Streptophyta > Pinopsida > Pinales > Pinaceae > Picea > Picea sitchensis. The sequence goes on along the minus strand of SNQJ01S0292522.1, from coordinate 1,801 downwards.
TATATGGATATGAATATGAATAGATATATAAATTTTCTATATCTAGAATATAATGGTAAGATCTATCCATATTCAAGTATGAATGAGTCTAAATAACTATATATATATTTTTATTTCTATTTAGACCTATCTTGTATCTATAAGAGTTCTATCTTATATCATCTGAAATAGATATAGAGATTTCTATCTGTTCTGCAATTGAACAGATCCAAACCTATTTATTAAATCTAATTTGATCAGATTCAAAAAATATCGTCATTCTGAATATACAGATGGAAAAGAACCATTGTAATTGCCGGAAGTAATAAGCCGACTAAAGGCACGAAAAAAGAAGGTAGGTTAGGAATTATCATAGAAGGAGTACCTTACTTACTGAATGAAATGTTTATCCATATGATTATAAGATAAAATAAGTGATGGGACCAAATGAGCGGTCCCATTTGTCCTTCTTCATAGAATACATGTACACAAATGTTCGTTGTTCCTTTCCCCGTCTCTTCCAAAAATACTGAAAAAGGATTTTAAGTTGGATTCAAAATTGTTTTTGAATAAGATCCCGACGATTTCAACAATGAGGATCTATATATATATCTACAATACATATATATCTATATATGTATTGTATATATAGATCCTTTACAACACTTATTAATATTATATAAGTTAAATAGTGGAAGAACATGAATCCTGACAAAAAATTATCTGATTTCGAAAAGCGGAAAATTGGCTATATTTATTGTTAGTATAGGATCGAGGATCATAAATTGTTGGTAAGAAGGGGGTAAAAATATATTCTCTTAGAGAAATCCTTATTTTGCCACAATAAGAAACTGTATCACTGTCACTTCCGTTACAAGGAACTCGATTTGATCATTTTTCCTTATAAGGAACTAAACGTTCATTTTTTTTTCGTTACGAGGAAGACTGTAAAGCTGAAATAGTTCACTTAGAACACCTTTTAAGAGATTACGTGGAACGATCAGATCAAATAAACCATGGCCAAATAAATGCTCAATCACCTGAAAATCTTCAATCACTTTCTGACCTAATGTCTGTTCGATTACTCTTTTACCTGCAAATGCAATGTATGCTTTAGGTTTGGCAATAATGATATCTCCCAACATGCCAAAACCAGCAGTAACTCCATCGGTTGTCAAAGACGTCAGAATCGATACATATAACAAAATTTTATCCTTCTGATGAATATATAACGCATAAGCTATTTTAGCCATTTGCATTGAACTAAAACTTCCTTCTTGCATGCGTGCTCCTCCGGAAGCACACACCATAATGACTGGAGGAGATTCCTCGATAGCGCACTCGATCAGACAAGTTATTTTCTCGCCTACTACAGAGCCCATACTACCTCCCATGAACTTAAAATCCATAACTCCGAGTGCGATAGGAAGACCATTTAATTGACCTATGCCTGTTTGAATAGCATCAATTAAACCTGTCTCTATTTGAAAGAAAGTGATATGATCCTTATAAGATTCATCCTCAGAATGAAGAGGATCAGAATGAGCAGGTTCATTCTCAGAATGAAATTGAAGAACATCTAGAGTGTACATGTCTTCATCCATAGGATGCCGAGTGTTGCGATCAATTGGAAGTTCTATTCTATCTGAGCTATTCATTTGTAGATAATATCCACATTCTTCACAAACACTTTTATTCTCTCTCAAGAATCTGATATAGAGAAAGCTCTCGCAATTATCGCATTGAACCCATAATCTATTAATTTTAACGTAATCAATACTTAGATTCTTGTTCCTCTCCATCATTGACGTCCTTACTATCC
>SNQJ01S0292520.1:431-10696 GCA_010110895.2 Picea sitchensis | reverse complement strand
AACCGAAAGACCACGCATGGCTTATGTTGATAAATGAATTTAATTAGGCAAGAGTCGAGCTAATTTAGGCTTCCAGCCCGTTCTCAGGAAGTTGTTTACCCTTATCTGCCTTCGGAAATGCCCCGATATTGATCTCTTCACAGAGATTTCCTCCTTATAAAGTTTCACCAAGAACCCATAAAAAGGACTTGAATGCGCAAGTCTTATTAACCCTGTACGAGGAGGAATGATCCTCTCAAGGTTCCGAGGTAGTAGTGTAGGGATATGTAACCAATCGATGAATGAGGTCTCGTCGGATGACCCATATCCATGCACGACCGTCAGATTGACGGAAGTAACGAGGGTGTTACATACCTTGCCCCTTTTCCCCTCTATCTTCGTGAACAACGAGGAAATCAGGATCGTAGATTCCAAGACCTAGGAGAACATCTGGACCATTGATCTTTCCACATCCACGAAGTAGTGGAAGAATGAACAAGGTGAGACAATCTGAGCCGTTGGATCTCATCAGAAATCCCGTCGGTCGTTGGATCGGGTTAAGATGCTCGGAGTTTAGTCTCTGGAGCGTGCGCAGGAAGAACGGATCTAAACCGGCAGATCTTGGTCCAATTACCCGTCAGCCATCGGACCAGACAGGTGTCAGAGATCCGGAGAGAGTCAGGAGGTTGGCCATTGGGATATCGGAGATCCTGAGGTCGAGGGAATCGGGACACTATAAGTCTTGAAACAACGAGATCAGGTCTGGACCGTTCATCAGGTTGGGCACGTGGCGGAGCTCTGAAGAGAGTCAGAGATCGGAGTTTCGCGAGTCCAGAGGACGAGGCATCTAGGACAACTGAATTCATGAACCCCGAGAGTTCATCTGGACCGTCCATCCATTTGGGACACGTGTCAGAAATCCGCAGAGAGTCGAGATAATCGGCATCGGGAAATCGGAGTTCCTGAGGTCGAAGGAGTTGGGACATCACAAGTCTCGAAATCCCGATGAGATCAGAGGCACCCGTTTGTGAGGACATGTGGCAAGATCGAGAGCCCATCGACATATCAGAGGTTTGGAAGGAAAGACTTCTAAAACACCAGAAGTTACGAAAGCGCGAGATTGGATCAGGACCGTCCGCTTGTGGGGACGCGTGGCAGAGATCCAGGCCATCGGGGAAAGTCCCGACGAGGAGGCCATCCATCAGAGTTTGGTTCATCGGGATATCGGAGATCCCGGTGACAAGTTATCTGTGCACTTTGGAAACGCGAAACTCGAAACCCCGATCAGTGGGGGACAACTATCAGCACATTAGGGATGAGGGAAGGACCACAATGGAGGCCAGCTGTCAGTGTAGCAGAGAATCGGTATTCAAGGAGTCGAGAATCCCGTGGACGTATGTATTGTGGTATTGAAATCCCTGTAGCCACGATAAGGGATAAGACTACGGTCACGGGGATAGTGGTCATGTGAGCTAGGAGCCTAGCTAGGAGATCTAGTGCGTAAAGGGCGCGTTGGGATTCGAGGAATCGTGAGTCCTGGGGACGTTTGCACTTTGGCATTGAAAACCCCGAAACCCTGATGGGGGACAAGGCTGTGGTCTTGTGAGAGAGAGGTCACATGGATTAAATACTTAGCCCAGGAGGCTAAGGCAGCAGAGGAGCGTATCGAGATTCGGGGATCGGTGAACCAAATTGTTGGGACATCACGAGTGTCAAAACCCTGATGGACGGGAGAGATTCTTTCGGAGAATCTCTAGGTCTGTAATGACCGTTAGATGTGGAGGTGAGACGTCAACTTAAGCCAGGATGTAAACATGTTTTAGGATAAACAGCGAGCAGATCCGGACGGCCAGAGTCCACCCGTCTAGATCTACGACTGAGGTTCCATTCCAGATCCCCCTTACTGTTCTGCCTTTAGCGGTAGGGGGGGGTACATAATTGGACACGCAACTCTTGAACGGTTGAGATTGACTCATTATGATCAACGGCTCCCAGGTAGATTCCAGACCCGCCTTGCCATTCTTCCTTTAATGGGGGGGGGTCCGGAATAGTGTGGCGTGTGAAGTGGAGCCCCTCCCTGTCATGACGACAACCTTGTCGTGTTTTCCTCTTGCCACCTGTATGCCACCTAACCACGCAACGGGGCGTTTTCTTATTGGCTGTTCTCTACCCCTGTTGAGGTTGGTTCCTATTGGCCAGTCGCTGACCCCGTAGGGATTCATTCCCATTGGCCACTCGCTAGCCCTGCCGGGGTTTGGCGTTTGCAGAGTCTAATGTTTGGACATTACTACAGCGCCGAGGCGCGAAATACAAATAGGCGCTACGTTCAAACTGAACTGCGATCATGACCCGCGATCACCTGAGAATGGGGAAGAAAAGAGAAAGAGCTAGTCTACGTTGGATCTCCATGGTCATTTAGGAGCTCGAGCCCGACAGAGGACCAGAAAAAAATTTGATTTAGGTAGTGCGTACGTGACACTCTTCAGAAAAATTTAGCCACTCCAAAGTCTTTCGTGGTAAGTCTCTCTTCCACAAATATTGCCTCTAAATTCTGCCAAAAAAATGAACTAATGAATAGTGTTTTCATTTATAAAGAAATAAGTTTTGAAAAATGAAATTCCATCTCTTTTTTCACTACGTTTTTTCAATTAGTATGTAAAAACACTTATTAAACTATATATTTTTAAAATTAAGTTTGTCGTAAAATTGGTGCGCCTCACGGAATAGTGCGCCCCGATGCGTATATAATAAAAAATATACCGATACCAATTTTATTGGGAAAATAGAAATGCAAACCTCTGCTATTAAAATTTATAGAAAATTTGGTTTGTAGAGGTTGTAACAGAAGTGAAAATTTGGGGCATTGCATATTTTGTTGCATCAATGTGTTATGCATATATATACACACCGGTGCATTATAAAATTAATAAGCGCATCGATAAATTTTACTATCAGATTCATGCATGTCTTGACAATGGTTTTGGCTCAAATGTAGGGAAAATAAGGTTATAATATCAAATGATCAATAGTTTAGATTCTAGCTCATTCCATATCATTGCAAGTTTGTCAACTTCTCCCACACAGATTGAACTAAGTATAGATTTTATTTATAGTTCATTTATTTGATTGAATTTATTTCATTTATGCACGTGCATTTGAATAATTGTTCATTAAATTTTGTAGGATCATAAATTGGGATCTAGTTCAAATGAACAAGATATTCCACCAGTGCAAAATTGTCATAAGCACTTATCAAGAGAAAGATATTGTAGTAAAATGTTTGATGAAAGTGGAAAACTTCTTTATCCTTCCAATTGTAACATGCCATCTTCCAATAACCTGCAACCTGTGTAATTGGTATTACATTGTGAATTGGATCTATTTTATGACATGTCAGTCGGATGTGGTTGTTCAAAATGTAAAGAGTTGAAGAAGAACCCTCAACATGTCACATTGTGTCATTATATTAATACTTGACTACCCAAAGTTAATGGTCTAATACCTCCCACTGTGGTCAATAATCTAATAGGTGATATATAAAAGACACGTAGGCTTACTTCGATATGCTACTTTTTTGAAAAGTTGGAAGATAGATCAAGTACATTTCCTCATAAATTGACCAACCCATTTTATTTTGTTGAGTCAATGGAGAGTTCTTATAGTGAGCCAAATTATGATATCAATACTACCCAAAGCACCACTACTAAGAGATCAAAAACATTATATGAGCTAAGAGAAAAATGTCCAAGTACACACCAAAGTTTGTTCAATTGTTGGAAGGTAGCGATGACTTCCCTCTTCCTATCCATCTACAAAGTAAATACCAAAACAATTACAATTGTTCTTTGTATGGAACTTGGTTGTTGTCCATTCTTGTGCTCAATGTTGGAACCTAATTCTCATTTTGTGGTAATAGTCATATGATTTCCAAGTCTAGAATAGATGTTGCAAATATTGGGTTGTATATCCTTTTACATGTATTTGTTCCTCCCAATAAATCAGTGACACTTATGCCATTTAGTGGTCCTATTTGTACTCGGTTTGATTACTTGAATATTTTCAAATACAAACATAGAATTTCCATGCATAGTATGTGCATGAATGGTTATGCTTATGGAAACATTAACATGAAAAACCTGTTATATATCAACAATCATCCACGATCTCATGGGAATATTGCAGGGTTCATAAATAGTTGCAGGGCCTCATTATTTAGTGCAAATTATTCCTTTGAGGAACACTCCAATGACAAAGAGTTCTTTATAAAAAGGAATTCATCCAAATTTGTTGTTGTGCATGCAATACATAGTTTATCTCCTTGTGACGACTTGTTAATAAACTATAACTTTCGTAGACCACCAACGACTCGTCAAAAAATGCCTTGCATTGGGTCTACCTTTATATCTCCCATTAGGATGTAAGAAAATGACAATTAAGTAATTGTATTTTTTGATTTTCAATGGAACTAATGTAAATGTATTGATTAATTCAACATTAGTTTTATAAAATGGTTGATTGCATGTTACAATAATTACAATTACATCATTGACGGGGATTCAGATCCTTATAACTTCTACACATGGACTTTTGTTTATTTTATTTATTGAGTTTGATTAATATTTTTTTTATATTTTTATATATTAATAATGAACCTTAACCATTATAATCTTTGCACACTAGGGATTGTATTAGGGCCTAACATTGCCCACATGTGAAAAATAATGTCGTTGCCTTTAAATTTGGTGGTTTATGGATTATTCATGATGTAAAGGGCCCAATAATACCAAATAGGCTCACAAAGAGAATATGGAAAACACCACTTATTTAATGATCTCTTAAGATTAATTGTGGAAGACAAATGATAGTTGTATATTAATTATTTGATAAGACATATGTATTAATAAAATGATTTTGATTGCATGAATACAAAAAATACGAGAATGAATATTAGTAACTGTAGAGTTTACATCGAATACTAATGTCATCACATGCATGCACATTATGTCCACGTTATTAATTTGTTTATATTATTAATATAAATTGAGGTGCATTTTATAATATAATTTATGACACTTGGCATAAGTCATTCCAATATAATAATTGAAAAAAAAATAACATCCCATTATGGAAGATATTTGTATCATCACTACTCATAAATATAACAATTATAAATGTAAATATGAACAATTATTATAATGTTATCAATAAAATAAATGAAAAAATTGTATTTCATAAAAGTAATTTTTCTTTGTAAACATGTTTAATCAACATATTGTATCTTGTTGGATATTAAAAAAATCACCTTAAAGTTGAATGCAACATTATACGGCATTAATAGGTTAATTTTTCGCAATTACAATTCAAAGTAAACAGTTTCATAAAATTAAAGTTAAACATTATATGAAAACTCTAAATTCTAATCAATGATACATCTTAAATTTACTTTATAAACAAAGAAATCGTTAGCATACTTATTAAACACATTTTATAAATCAAACAGCAATAACAACATCAACATTATTTAAAAAACACAATATACATGTGTGTAATACCGTTTATAGCGAACCAATGCGATTGTAATCACACGAGAGTCGTTGTTACGTAAAAATGCATAGAGAAATAATTTAATTGACAAAGTACATATGAAAACCTCCACAATTAAAATTTTGCAGAGGTTTTTCTTTGCGGAGGAAAAAACACAAGTCACGCTTTGGTGCCACTCATAATTTAGTGCATGGAATCGATCCTCTTCCACTTCCTCAGTTCTTTACCTCACATATCCTCCTCCTAGACCGCTTGAATTTATCCAAGATAATTTCCTCCTCATTAGTGTATCCATAATATGAACCGACGCCAATTCGCTTGTAAATCACATACCTACACCTCCTCTTCTTCGCCTCGAGGGGGCTTATTGAATATCTCTACAGGGATGGGGAGGAAGTTTGTAGCCCTGAAGTATGTATAATGAGATCCCTTTATTGTGGTGCTAGGGACATCAACTTCATTTTCTTCTAACTCCATCATCTTGGCCCCTACTTTGGAATAATTAGGACTACCAATCTCTACGATCAGAGCTTCCCACTGCCCCTTTTCACTGCTCAACATGAAAGTAACCTGGTGGATGTATTAATTATAAAACTGTGTTAGCTACAAGATTTAACTAAGATCTATATTATACATTTAATAGAAGTTAAGAAACTCATTTGAAAAAACAACAAATGATCCATAATATTTTTCGACATGTCTTACCGCTAAATATTAATAATTTCCTTGGCCTCAACTTGCTCCTCCATGAGATCCTAACCCATGTACTTACTCATAATTTCATTATGTTTCTTATTCTCCACAACATGTGCTCAATTTCTTTCTCATCCAGATGGGGCACATGGGCTACAAACTCTCATTCTCTCTATTGTTGGTTTCCCTTTTCATGCTCCCCCACTTCTTTTTCCACATCCAAATCTTCCATGAATAGAACCGAATTAATGGAAATTACCTCACCACTCTTGATCGTCAAACTAGTCTCCCTCTAGATAGACTCAATCCTATTCCAGTCCCTCAACACTCTGCCCTGCATCTCCTCATTTGCAGGCCGCTTGACTTTCTGCATGATATCGTTCTCATCATCGTTGCCACTATAATAATTGGAATCAATTCACTTGTATATTTCATACCCAAACCTCCTATTCTTTGTCTTGGGGGGATTATCAAATAGATCTTTGATTTTGGGGAGGAGTTTCTTAGTCGCACTTGTACAATTGATTGTTGGAACATGGCATGTTACAATATTCCTACAACCAATAGTACAAGTGCATCAGGGAAATTCCTCCCCAATGTAAAATATATATTCGATAAGCCCCGCGAGGAGAAGAAGAGGAGTTCTATGTATACTATCTACAAACAAATTGACGCCATTTATTATGGCAACAACGATGATGAGAATGATATCTTGGAGAAAGTTGAGCAGCTCGTGGAGGAGGAGATTTGGGCCAGAGTGTTGATGAAGTGGTAGAGGATCAAGTCTATCTAGAGGTAGACTAGGTTGACGATCAAGATTGAGGACATTGTTGTCATTAATCCGGTTCTATTCGAGGAATACAATGATGTGGAGTGATAAATTAGATAGAAAGACAAGAAAAACCAACAACAAAGAGAACTTGATTTTGTTTCCCATGTTACCCTTATGGATGAGAAAGCGATCAAGTGCATGGATGTGGAGAAGAAGAAACATGACGAAATTCTTAGTAAGTACATGGGTGAGGATCTCATGGAGGAGCATACCAAGGCTAAGAAAATGCTTAATATTTAACGATAAGACATGATTACAAAGCTTATGGATCATTGGTTGTTTTTCCAAATGAGCTTTTCAACTTCTATTAAATATACAATATGGATATTAGGTCAAAATTGAGGTTGACACAATGTTATAATTAAGACATCCATCGGGGTCCTTTCTTGCTGAATGGGGTAAAGGGGCACTCAGAAGCTCCGATCCTAGAGCTTGACAGTCCTAATTATGCCAAAGTAAGGGCCAAGATGATGGACTTGGAAGGGAATAAATTTGATGTTCTCGATGCCACATGCAAGGGCCCTAATTACAAATACTTCGGGGATACGAAATTACTCCCCATACTTAAAGAGATATTCGATAAGTCCCCTCGAGGTGAAAAAGAGGATGTGTAGGTATGCGATCTACAAGAAAATTGACACAAGTTCACATTATGGCTACAGAAATAACGAGGACGGTATCTTGGAGAAAGTTAAGAGATCCATAGAGGAGGAGATGTGAGACAAAGAACCGAGGAGGTGGTAGAGGATCGATTCCATGTGTTAAATTATTAGAGGCAATGAAGAGTGACCTATGTTTTTACCTCTGCAAAGTAAAACCTCCACATAATTTAATTGTGGAGGTTTGCGTATGTAGATTGTGAATTAAATAGTTTTTTTCTGGATGCTACTGCACTTATCTTCATCGGCATATATGATTCACATAAAATCCTTTTCAGGCACATATATATAGATAAAATGAATTAGAAAAAAAACACAAACATATATAACTAATTTGTATTTATCAAAAACTAAAAATAGTTTTTGTTTGCAAAAACAATAAGTGAAAAAGTAAGAGATTCTCTTAACAAATACATATGCACCACATTCAATGCTCCTTATCAAACATTAGGCACCAAACAAACATCTGTTAAATATAACACTTGTGCACCATTGTTAGTCAAGCATCGACATCTATAGAGGTGTGTTGTGATATATAACACATGGGTTAAGGGTTGGTGTTAAACCACATGGTGTTCTAGGTTATATTAAACACATCAAATATCTATGTTAGTTCATGCACTAGAATCTTATAACCAATGCGTTTACTTTTCATGACACACCGTTAACAAGTGTGTTTTACAATGTGCACCTGAATGATGTTTTTAAACTATTTTTCCTGTTACAAGTTACTTAACCACCCCGGTGCGCTTAGTTTAAAGTAACTCACTGCTATGTATCAACACCGATGTGTTTATATTATAACGCACCAGTGACAGGGCATCCCATAAACAAACGAAGATAGTAAATTATTATGTATTTTGCTCGCTATGTTGTAGTAGACATTCTCAGTGCATTTTATTTATGCGATGGACTACAGAGAAAATTTGTGATTCAAAAAATAGGCGACGTGTTCAATGGATTTATCTCAATCGACGCACTTCATAGAATCTTAGATGTTCTTACCATAAGGTACATTGTGCTACAAATTTGTGAAAATTCGACCCAGTGTCGTGCTCTTTACATTGCCGATGTGTTTTTTTATCCATCCGCATCCAACGGTGAAATTCTTGAATATGAAATTATGTTGGTGACGTGTTGATATAAATGCACTAGTGATACCTTGATATTGGAGTATCAACATTTTGTTGAATGGTGCATTATATTCTCAACAACATCGGTTATAGAGTGTCCATTGAAACAACACAACGAGTCGATGCAAGTTGTTACTATTAATGCATCGGAAACACCGTGATAGTGGAGCACTATCCTTTTGTTCTTCGGTACATTGTAATTGCGAGTGCACCGGGAATGAGGTGTCCAATGATATGCCCTGCTACGAAAATTTTGGAAATACATGTCCCCGTGCATTTTTGTATACAGTTCTGATGCATTGGATTACAATTGTTGCACCACTATGTTAAATTTTATAAATTGTTATGTTAGGAGTGCAATTAGTTAAGTGAAGTGTATCGATGCATAATCTTAAATGACACTAGTGCTATTTATCTGATGGCTGTATTATTTTATAAAGTATGGTAATGCATTTGAACATTGACTTGCGAGGGAATTATTTTTCCAGTATGCCCCAATGTGGTTAGTTAAAATTGTTGCACCACTTCATTAAATTTTATATGATGTCGAGCTAGTGGTGCGGTTAATGAAGTGTAATGGGTCGGTGGAGTTAGTTAAAATTGGTGCAATACTCAGTTAAATTTTATATAACATCGAGCTATTGATGCGGTTAATGAAGTGTAATGGGTCGGTGTGGGTATGTGTGACATCCTCCTCGTTACGACAACAACTCTTTAACAGGTGCAATTTTTTTTTGTTTAAGGTGTGTGCGCACGTGTAAAAAGGAACAGACACACTTGACTCTATGTCGCCACCCGATGACTAACAAGACGCAACCACGATGATCAAAATAAGAAGACATAAGGCGCACAACAAGTAACTGCAAGCATTAAACGACATGCTGTATTATGTACAGTACGAACACAGATGGAAGAATCCATAGTAGTAGATTTTACTATTTCTGCACAGGAAAGCAGGGCGTTTAATCTTAGTTCTCTGCTCCGAAGGAGAGAATGTCAGATAGGCTCCTGGCCGACTTATCAGGCAGAAACTAGTAATCTCTGTCAGGAGGTCGCAATGGTGGGAACTCTGCCTTTAAAGAGCCCGAGACTACTGATACGACTTTAGAGGTGTGTTGCAAGAGTGAAAACCTTGCCTTTAAAGGGCTTGAGACTCTTGATATGACACTGGATTCTTTACACAAAATTAATCACACACAAAGACTTATATACAGAGCGACTAGCTTTATCAAATCGAAGAGTCTGATATCATACAACTGTGAGTTTGGACAATTCCAATTACAGTACTAACCTTGAAATTAATTAACAATCTCAATACATCCTATATGTTACATATACCATAAAATTACAATAACATTATCTTAATAACCTTACATCTTATGTTATAATAACCTTGCAACTAAAACATCAATCACCAATCACATT
>SNQJ01S0292518.1:0-10696 GCA_010110895.2 Picea sitchensis | reverse complement strand
TAAGCAAATGTGAAATAGATAGCTGGTTGAGTGATTTGGGGGGAACTTTAAACTGATGCCAAAGTGTTATGATCCTTCAAATCATCCACTGAAGTGATCTCAACTAGTTCATGAATAAAAATGATGAAACCAATCTTCGCATGAAAGTTTGGAGCACACCGAGTGTTAAAATGATGATGTGCGCTAACAACTCGGGAATTTGTAGCGCCGCGTGTGTAAAACGAGCGCCAAATGCTGCAAACTCGTACTGGAGGAGTACTTCAGATCCTTTGAGCTAAAAAAAACAATCAGTTTAACAATGATGGCTAATCATGACCATAACAGACTTGTAGGATCACATGTTATACATGAAAGTCTCATGACTCAAACTTTTCAAATGGATTTAGTCACATATTGACTTAGGCTAAAAATATTTATAACCTCATAGTAATTAGAAGAATGACTATCCTTGACTGACTAAGACCAAATGATATACCCACTTAACAAGGTATTAAGGCCAAAGAAAAACCTTACCTATGACCTAAGACTCAAAAAATTTAAAATTTATTTGGAAGATAACATCTGGCTCCTATTGGGGATGGAATCCTCCTTGTGAGGTTCCAAGAACAAATGACCAGCTTGCCTTCCCTGTAAAAAACTTGAAACTGAAATTTTAATCTAGTGTTCCATTGGGCATGGAGTTATTTTTGAAACAAAACTAAAATGAAATGATATTTACAAGTGGAAAAGGCTTTAGAAGCCTTAGTGAAAATATATTTTGAGAAAACACCCATTGATTGGGCCACCAAATACGTCATCACCTTCCAAGTTCTGTAAGAGGAAATTATTGTTCTGCAACACTTGAGAGATGATGAAAGCACCAGTCCACAAGGTGTCAAATTTCCCATGCTTCCCCTTATCCTGTCTGCAAGCATCCCACTTCAAAACAAGATCCCCTATTTGGAAAATATCTTCTTTAGCCTTCTTGTCAAAGATCTCTTTCATATTCTTTTGATGTAACTCTGTCTTCTCAAGTAACTACTCCCTTACCTACTTAAGTTCAATAAGATGAAGAATCCTTCTAACCAAATCATTTGGTTCCCCTTCTACTTATTGAAAAAACTTTGCAACAAGTAATGCAAGTTGGATAGGGAAAATGACTTCAGTGCCATACACTAACTTGAATGGAGAAGTACCAATGGACTTATTATTTGTCACTTTATCAGCCCAGAGTGCAAATTTTAACTTAGAATCCCAACGCCTTTGGTTTTCTTCAAGTAACTTTATAATAATCCTCACTAGGCTTTTGTTTGATGATTCGGCAAGGCCATTTCCTTGAGGATAGTAGGCAGTTGAGTGAACAAGATGAACACCCATGTCACCACATAACTTCACCAAAGCATCAACTTTAAAAGCAACTGCATTATCAGTGACAAGTCTCTTGGGGCAGCTAAATCTAGCAAAAATATGATCATTCAAAAAGTTTATGATTACAGAATGAGTAGCATTTCTGGTAGGAATAACCTCAATTCATTTTGTAAAGTAATCAGTTGCTACTAGAATCTACCTATGTTGCCCACTTGAAGATGGATGTATCTCTCCAATGAAGTCCAACCCCCATTGTTGGAAAGGTCTAGTGACTGCAATAGGCTTCAATGGGAGAGATTTTAGCTGCTGTTTTCCAGTGAACCTTTGGCACTTGTCACATGTCTTTACATAAGAGCAAACATCATAAAATAAACATGGCCAATAGTAACCAACCCTTAAAATATTATGGGTTGTGGTTTTCCAGTAGTGATGGCCACCATAATTGATGCTATGAAATTGATGCATAACCTGAATTGATTATTCCTTATCAAGGCATCTCAATAACATCCCAGAGGGGTCTTTCCAATAGAGCATATTTTCATTAATACAAAACTTGTCTGCCTTGGGTTTTAGTGCTATTAACTGTGTTTGATTCATCTCTGGAGGGCTGCAAGGTTCTGCAAAAAATATACTATAGTGCTGTACTATTCACAAGAAGACAAATGGGTTGAAACTGGATGATCATGACTGTACCTTTCAACAAAGATTTCAGATTGTGCATCCTTTTCATTTATGCTAATGAAATTAATACCAAGCAACTCATAATTCTCTTCAGCAAGAAGTTTTTCCAAACCTTGACCCTTTATCAATTTGGTTCGCTTAATATCAATGTCAAACTTAATGAGTTTGGCAATCTACTTGGCTCTTTTCCCATCTATATCTGGTTGTATAAATACATCTCTGACTGAACTAGATGGTACATAAGCTATAACTTTTGCATGAAAGATATAGATTCTAAAATCCTTAAGTGACTTGATCAAAGCATAAGCTTGTTTTTCAATGGGGTCATACTTTACCTCAACATCTCTTAATGTCTTACTAAAGAATGCTACTAGCTGTTCCCACCCTTGATCATTTCTCTGAAGTAACACTGCTTCAATTGTGTCATTAGATGCAAATGAAAAGATGTAGAAATCTTTACAATAGTCTGGGTTGATCAAAGTAGGAGTTGGCACAAGAGCTTTCTTAATATCTTCAAAAGAATCCCTTGCTGCATCATTCCATTTAACTTTTGAATCCTTCGTTAGAATACCAATGATTTGTTTGATCAATTTTGCAAAATTAGGAATAAATCTCCTAATGAAGTTAATCTTTCCAAGAAATGATTGAATGCCTTTCTTAGATCTAGGAATAGATATCTTCTAAATAGCTTCTACTCTTGCAGGGTCAATCTTTACTCCTTTAGCAATCACTATGTGCCCCAGAAGCTTACATTCTTTCAATGCAAACTGAGACTTCTTTGGATTGAGTGAGATCCCATACCTTCTACACTTCAAGAACGTCTTCCTTAAATGCTCCAAATTCTCTTTATGGATGCAAGAAAACACTGTTATATCATCCAAATATATCAAAACGAACTTATCTTTCTCACATACAAAGGCAATGTCCATGGCCCTCTGAAAGGTGGCCCCAACATTCATAAGCCCGAAGCGCATCTTGGCATACATGAAAGTACCCCAAGGATTTGTGAAGGCTATCTTTTCTCTATCATCTGGATGTACCGAGATTTGGTTATAGCCTTAAAAACCATCAATAAAAGACATGACACTAGCTCCAGACACTCTTTGCAAGATATGCTCCGTCTTCGACAAAGGGTAGTTATCTTTCTTAGAACACTTGTTCAAATTCCTGAAGTCAACACACATCTTAATTTCCCTATTCTTTTTCCTAACAGGAACTAAATTAACAACCCAATCAGAATATCTTAGTGGAATGATAATTTGGGCATTCAATAACTTTTTAATTTCCTTTTCCATTATGGGTAGAAGAAGAGGGCTAATAGATCTTAGTTTTTTCTTGAATGGAGTGGCTTCTTTCTTCAAAGGGATTCTATGCTCAATTACTTAAGTCTCATAGGTTTTTAAGTCACTGTACTCCCATGCAAAAAATGTCTGAAAACTCTTTCATCAAGCTTCCATAGTCAAATCTTTGTTCTGCAGTCAATTGTGTGGACAAATTTATGGTTTTTGGGCACTGTTCATCTCCTAAATTGTACTTAAAGACAACATGGTCTTCTTCTTTCTTACCAAGCTTCAAAGGAACACCATTTTGGTCAAAAAGTTTCTCAAGTGGTACTAATCCTCTTGGGATTTGATTATTAGGGAGCTGAATAATATCATGGCGTCCAATTTTATTTTTCAACTTAGGGTTTTTTACTTTTTCAACATTTTCATTTTCATGATCTATATGGAGAGCAAAAATTCATCTATAACTTCCAATAATCTAACCAATTCCTCATCATCTTCAAACACTTTCCAAAACTTTACATTGTCTGGAAAGGAAGGTCTATATTTCACTTGAATTTCGTAGTTAAGATTTGCTAGCAATGATGGATTAAAGATACTAATTGAAAAAACTAATGAATCAACAAGTTGATTCATGGCTCTAGGAATATATGAAATATTGAATGCTAGAAAAGAATCAATGAGATTCCATACCTCATCTCTATATGCCTTAAGCCTGACATGTTTGGCTTGAAAAGTGTTCTTAATTTGTTGAATTATCAGATCAACATCTCCATATACCTTCAGCCCCTGAATATTCATGTCCTTAGCAACATTTAAGCCCAATACCAAGGCGTCATATTTTGCTATGTTATTTGTCACCTTGAAATCCAACTTGAAAGACAAATGAATTGTTTCTTTGGAAGGTGAAACAAAAACAACACCTGCTCCATATAGGAGTGATTTCCACTTCTGAAGATTGGCAAATAGGCTTTCTGAGCTACAAAGATGATGACTGAGAATCATCAATCTGAAGTATACAAGATCCCAAACTTGTATCAACTGAGTATATTGGATGATTTATAGGCTCCTTCTCATCACTAATAATACAGGCTAATTGTGCTTCCCTATATAATATCCTTTTTTCCCCTCCAAAGACTCAGACAACTGCATATGAAAGGTCATTTTGCAAGGTGCCTCCTAGCCTTTTTATCCATGCTCTAGATAAGAGCATACCAAATTTGGGTGGCACATCAGCTACTACAATGTCCATTACCATGCTCCTCATAGGTAACTGAGATAAGGAAATTGCTAGATATTTAATCAAGCCAAGGCACTTAACCTTCCTAGAGTCAGATGAGAATAAATCATGATAATATTTGGTAATTTCTAAACCCAAATCATCCATGAATGCTTTTGGAATGAGGTTATGAGAAGCTCCCGTGTCTAGAAAGAAATTATGCATAATTTTATCATGGATGTTCAAGGAGACATAAAAATGTGGAGAGGTTTCCTCACAGTCTTCAACCATTGGACTAAGGACAATAGTAGGCTTATCATCTTGGAGGTTTACAACATCAACAACAACTGGCATGGATTTAGGCTCAAGGGATTTGAGGATGGTTTGTTTGAAGGTATCATTCTTCATTAATTCCATGAGTGGTATGGGAATTTTGACCTTCTGAATTTTTGATTCAAAGCTAAATGAAAAAGGAACTTTGTCATGGTTTCTTACCTCATGCAGAGGATCTTTAAGAAGTAGTTGATCCTTTGTTTGAGGCTGATCTTTGCTTGGTTGTTGTTTTGTAGGGGAAACGACTTTTTTGGGAGGAGCTTTCTCATCTTGATTGCTATTATTTTTTTTATATCTCAAATTATACCTATTATGATCATCAACTTGAAAAACAGATCCATCATTTGAGTCCCGATTAACCTGCTGACTAATCAAATCTTCTTCATAAGCAATCCATGTCAAGAAAAATGCATCACCTTTATATCCCAAACAATGAATCTCATCATCATCTTCTGGCTGATCTTCCTCCATTACTGTGTTCTGAAAATGGGCTTTAATATTCTGATCCTCATTAGCATTTCTATTCCTTTGTAAAATCTGATGTTACTCATTATTTATTCTATAAGGATTTGGATTTCGAGGAATAAAATCATTAGGATCTCTACCTTTTCCAGGCTGCTTGTTTTCAATATTCATCTTGGACAATTCAAAAGTCAAAGATTCTATAATCTTAACCATTTTTTAAATATTAGGATCAACACTTGATGATGAGGCTTCCCCTTTTTGTTTCCTTCTATCTCCTCTACCTTTCAACTTTTCTGCAGCAAGGATGTTAGATTCCACTTCAAGTGCCGCATCCTACATATCAGCCAATGTAATAGATCTCCTTTCTCTTAACAACAAACAAAATTCAAAATAAAAGGCATTAACATATGTTATTTTTGCAAAGGTAGCAGTAGGCTTGATTTCAGCTGGGATCTTGCTATACATCCAGTTAAATTTCTTGGTAAAGTATGACACTGATTCACCACTTTCCATTCTCAAGTTCCCAAACTATGTAATGTAGTAAAGGGAATCCTTCTTACCCCCCATTGCTTTAAGAAAGTGTCGTCTAAAACTTCAATTCCTGTTATGGTTCCTGGTGTTAATTCTCTAAACCATCTCCTGGCTTCTCCATCTAAAATTTGGACAAACACTCTCATCCATACATCCTCCTATGTGATATTTAAGTTATCAACATAACTATAAAATAATTCAATATGCTCTTTAGTTGTAACCTCTTCTATCCCTGAAAATTTAGGCATGTACTTTTGATAGTCTCCAGTAGGCATTGTATTCAGAGGATTAGGCAATACTAATGGTGCATATCTAGCAGCTATGATTCTTTCCATCTTAGTAAGATTTTGAGGTGCTGCTGCCATGATAGTGGTAGATGTAGATGTACTAGAAGTTTGGATAACTAGGGACTGAGATNAAACACTCTCATCCATACATCCTCCTATGTGATATTTAAGTTATCAACATAACTATAAAATAATTCAATATGCTCTTTAGTTGTAACCTCTTCTATCCCTGAAAATTTAGGCATGTACTTTTGATAGTCTCCAGTAGGCATTGCATTCAGAGGATTAGGCAATACTAATGGTGCATATCTAGCAGCTATGATTCTTTCCATCTTAGTAAGATTTTGAGGTGCTGATGCCATGATAGTGGTAGATGTAGATGTACTAGAAGTTTGGATAACTAGGGACTGAGATAAGGCTGATACAGAGGATGAAGTTGAGGTAATGAGAGGAAAAGATATTTCTGGACTTGCAATGGAAGAAGGAAAAAATGAAGCTCTATAGAATTCATACAATAACTTGGCAAGGTTTTCTTTTCCTTTTATAGATAATTCATGTAAGACAAGCTCAACTGCATGAAGATTTGTATGAATGTAAGATGAATTTTGTTCAGTTTCAGACTGAGAAGATTCTATAGAGGATGAGCAAATGTCTTCTTCAACAAATGGTGAACTACCTTCTTGAGTAAGATTAGAAGATCCTTGGACTTCTGAAACTACTTTTTCACTATCAGTCTTTGAGCTTATAGTTTCAACAAGTGTTGGTTTTATTAATGGATTTTTTGAAAAAGACACAGAAGGCTTTCTAGAGATACCTGAACTTGAAGATCCCTTCTGTAATGCCTTTCCTTCTTTGATGATCCTTTCAGGATCACATACTAGATTAGTCAGTGGCTGCTGAGGATTTGCTCGAGTATGTGCCTTCTAAGGAGCCACAATGTACCAATGGAGTCTCTAGATAGAATATTACAATCAAACTAATGCACTGCCTTTGTCTATCATCAAAAGATGGGATGCCTCAATGGGCTTAAATAACCTGACAACTTGTTAACACCAGAATTTGCAACCTATTTCATAGGAATCAAGCATAATTGAGGTTTACCCTCAGGAGCATTTTGGTATAAATCATGTGGCATTCTGCCCATGATTTTCACAGGAAAAATGAAATGTTTGGGGTTTGAAAAGCTCCAACATCCTCCACTTTCTTCCACGTGACCGTCACTCACTCGTCATGCCATGCAAGTTTGCACCAATAATTTCGCTCCACATCATTCATACGAATACACTATCGGCCCGCCACCTGCTGCGCCTGTATTGGTCACAATAGAAGATTTTGCACAACCTCGAGGTGTCAAAATTGACTCGCAGAAGTCATTGGCACCATTAAAGAACAATTATGGGTGTCATGTCTCATCCTGATCCTAATGAAGGCAGTTACTGAGAATGAGAGCGATGGTGGAGACCTCGTCTCAACACATAAATGGAAATCCATAAAGGATTGGCATATTTGAGCTCACGTCTAATAGAGAGCTGCATGCACAGTCTGACAAAGAAGGTCCAGATGAAAGAGATCGCGTCTGAAAACAAAAGATTGTCTGCACAGTCTGATAGAGTAGAGGTCGAATGAAAACTTTGAATGCAACAACCCGATCAAACTCCTGATGGTTGCATCAATTCTGCTTATATATAAATAGTTTTGATATTTTGTAAGGGTCAATGGTTGAGCTAGGCTCCCTTATTGTAATATTTTGTAAGGGTCAATGGTTGAGCTAGGCTCCCTTATTGTAATATTTTGGTGAAGAACTCTGGTTCTCTGGTTATGTAACTTGATTTGAGACTTCTTGATTAATATAAGTTAGCTTTCTTCTTCCATCTTATTTGCCTCTGATACTGAGAGAGTTCATGATTGACTGATTCACATGGATTGTTGTAACTTAATTATGATGAATGTTTGATTATAGTGTTGTTATAATGCCTTTTAGTTTCCTTGAAAATTTGAATTCAAGAGGATCTTGTGTTTGAGTTTTTTCCTCCTTAGGCTGCTGGAAGACCTGATGTCTATAGCACACCTCTACATTTTCTCACCAAATTCTTCCTCCTATTCACCTTTACTCCAACTTACCGACTAAAGTTTATACAAGACCTCAATTGATTGTGCATGCCAACCCAAATTTTCTGAGTTAGAACGTCATTATCTCGAGTCTTATCCATTTGACCCCCTTAAAACTAATTTACATTTACTGTATAACTGATGGGTACTGGGTTTATCCTCATTACAATCTAAGGGTGATTCCTAGTGCTAACAGAAATGGCACCGTTGTCGGGGACGGATTTGAGCAGATTGAAGAGATCCCCAGGAAGAATGACATAGATCCAACTCTTGATGGTAGACAAGAGAGGGATACAAAAATTAACTGTAATCATCTACCTAGCGACTCCACATCATAGACTCCACTGTGGAGGATCCTATTGACAGAAAGATGAAGAGAATGACTAGGTATCATCTTATGAGCTTTATTCATGAACTTCTGTTGTTCTTTATCAACTCATTTTTGTTTTTCCCTTCATATACAAAGAGGATCATATTTTGTTTTGTTTATTTGGTTGATCTCCAACCTTCCTTTATATATCCATCCTTGGAAGAAGCAGACCTTCTTTCTGCCTGTGTTGTAGATGCTGATATTATATCATCAGCTCAGCCTACTCATAAAGATGAGCTTCATATTGAAACCCCTCATGAACTCAATCACCCTTGTAGCCCTGGGGAGGTTGAAACTGATCCACAACCTCCTCAAATCTCATCACATCCCGCTGTTACTATTGAGCCTTGCCATCAATGTGTTAAGCCTCATATTCAACCCACTAGTTTTCAAACTAGAATCAGAGACAAGCTGTTTAAACCTTTAAAGCTTCCATATCATCTTCATCCTTATCCTCTTGATTTCTTTAAGTACTTTCCTCATTTTTCTGGAGAGGATCATGTTACAGCTGAGAGGCATGTGGAGGATTTTGAGAATTTTATTGATCAGTTTGAGATAGTTCATGAGGATGTTACCATGAGGTTTTTTTCCAAATCCTTGTTAGGAGATGTTACTGTATGGTTTAAGGGTTTGGGAGCTGACTCCATTGGTTCTTGGGTTGAGCTATACAATTCTTTTTTAAAGTGGTGGGGTGAGAACAAGTCCCTTGATCAATACTGGGATGATTTTAATGCCTTGAGGAAAGGGGAAGAGGAATCCTTGGCTGTATTCAACATGAGGTTTTACAATGTTTATCATAGTATGTATGTAGAGATCAGACCCACAATGACTGCTGTCATTGTGTATTATGTCATGGCTCAACATTCAGAGCTTGTGCTTACTCCCAAGACAAAGGAAATCTACATCTTTATCACAATTATTCATGGATGCTGAGAAATTAGAGGAGAACCTTTGATCTTGTGGTAGGATTCAAAGTCAGTATTATCTCAACTCTGAACATAAGGTAGTTTTTACCTGTTGTCCCTATGAAGAAAATATTGTGGATAATTTTGTCTTCGACGCAGGTATCCATGAGCAACCCTGTCTTGATGAAAATCATGTGTATGAACAACTAGAAGTAGCAGTTACTACTGTTCTTGAAATGGATATTTTTAACAGTTATATTCTTGATGAAATTACTATTTTAAAGGTTGAACATAGACATGAAAGGCAACCCATTTTTGATGGATATTCTAGTGATGATGAGAATCAAGCTTATCTTATATTTGATCACTATGAAGACAGTAAGGATGATGCAGAAGTTGGCCTTGTCACAGAAGACACAACCTGAGAGTTTGACCAGGAGCAACCCTTAGTTGAGGCATGTGAAGAGATCGTTTATACACAACCAGAAGTAAATCAACAGTCATCAGTGGATCAATAGCCTCCTACATCCATCCTTCTTCCACTTGTACCTACAGTTCACAACAAGCATCTTTTTGACCCATAGATGCCCGTGGCTGTCACTCAATCAAGTGTGCCTGTAGAGGACATCAAGCAAACTGTCAACAACTTTGCAATAGTGAAGGTAAACTTTCATAAGCTAATCATGCGTTGCCTTCAGTTTCATGACCCTGTCGATGAGTACATAAAGTTACACTTTTCAAATGATTTGGAGCATGCATGCTTGATTTTTTTATCAACATTTGAAGGTAATATGGGTGATCATAAGAAAGAAATTAGTCAGCTGTCACACTTTCCTTGTCTTTTATGGATCATTTGCAGTGAAGCGAAGGATTCAATTATCAAACAATTTGAATGGCTATGGTGGAAGTTTGCTTTCACCTAACATTTTGTAAAAGTCAGTTAACTTAGGTTTTGTACATAAATAAGATCCCTCAGGAGCATGTGTGTTTGCTTTTATTTTTAGAATAGTGTACTTGTCGACCAATTTTCTTCAGTATGATGTTTCAGAGCATGAATCCATATCCCAACAGATAAGGCACTGGAACCACTTGTTCTTGGCAGCTTGCAGGGAGCATGCCATCCCCTGTGGAGCCAAATGTTAAAAAAAGAATTTGCAACCTATTTC
>SNQJ01S0292516.1:0-10696 GCA_010110895.2 Picea sitchensis | reverse complement strand
CTTAGTTTCCCTTACCTTGAAATGTCAAGGAAGTTAGACATGTGCTCTAGTGTGCTCATTATAAATGAGATGAATTGGGACGTAATATGACCATGTTGAGAGATTATAACAAATGAGAAGTAGATGACAATGTTCATGTTCATTCACACTCTGTGGTTCGTGATAGATGTATGATTGTACTTGAATGATAGCCTACTTAAAATGAAAATATGTGCATGTTATCCACTTTTTTACAAAACCACTTCCTATCAACAGTTTTTATTCAAGGTCTTGTTTGATTCACAATATTTAAAAGGTTATTTGATTTGGTGAACATTAAGCATTCTCTTGTTATGTAACATTGAATATTGTGTGAGGGCAGGTATGCACCATTATATTTGATGCATGAGGGTGGTTATTTTTGATTAATTGGGTTGGTTGTCATTGATGTCAACCTTTGAAGAAAGTCTAGTAGTGAATTCTGGTAGCACAATGGTTTGGGTAATGGACCCAAGTTTGTTTGATGGATAACGTTATGAGTTTTGATATATTTGTAGGAAAGACTATTCTAGATGGATAGTACATTTCATGCCATTTCTGGTGGTATGTGAAATGTCACATAACTCCTCAAGGTTAGAGAGTTATGGCCATGTGAAGTTGGAGAAAGGTTTGGGTAATACACCCAAGTTTGTTTCATGGATAATAGTATGAGTTTTGATATATTTGTAGGTAATAATATTCTAGATAGATATTACATTTCATGCCATTTCTAGTGGTATGTGTAATGTCACATAACTATTCATGGTTAGAGAGTTATGGCCACGTGAAGTTGGAGAACCCTCATGAGTCATCTAGAAGCCCCAAAAGGTCAAAGTAGTCAAAGTGGTTTAAGAGATTTTAGAAGGTAAATAATAAAATGAAGTGATGAGTGTAATATAAGTCAAAGTGAATACAAAAGACATTATTTAAATAATAAAGTTAGTGGATAAATTACTAAGTTAGCAAGTGGTTAGAAGTGGGTTAACCCTAGAATAAGGAAAGTGGGTTAAGATGGTTAAAAGGTAACCCCTTGAGGAAGCTAAATGAAAGTATAAATAAGAGGCAAGGATCTCTCATTTTAATCACACTCAAGAATATTGAATATCTACAGGTGACTGAGGTAACCAAAGGATATAAAAGTCTAATTTCAGAAGGAAGGTGAAGTAAAGAAGGCCGAAATTCAAGGGAGGATAAATTCTTTTGCTGATGCTTTCTAAGTATGTTATTTACAAGTCATCTCACCATTTTCGCAATAAAGTGTTTTCTAGAATGCTTCAGATCATGAAATTGGGAGGCCACTGAGTAAACATATCCAAGTAGTTGTGATTCAAATTTCAGCCTTTGGGTCGTTGTATTTTTGGAGTTACATGGCATGGAAAATAGGTTTTGTGGCTAGTCCTGAAACTATTCTAAAACATGTGTTTCAGGTAAAAACGTCATAACTTATTCATAAAATATCCAAATTCAATAAGACCAAATTTATTGGTTAGACTATAGTCTTTAGTATTTTGTGTACAATTTTTAGATCCATACAACAAATATTCCGTGCGGGGCACGCTTTGAAAGTTCATTCTCTAGAATAAACCATAATTCAACAAGGTATGCCAGTTTTTCTATAACTCCTTTTTTGAGAGGTTTTGAGTAGTGAAGTCTGGAGGAATTGCATAAAAGACATTGAAGAACATTTTGTACCATTTTTAGATATTTATTCTTTGCAAGTACATAGTTATGATTATTTCAAGTTAGGGTTGTTGACTAATCCAAAATTAGTCATGTGAGACTAAAGTAAAGTTTGATGAAAATGCTAGTCTCTTGTTGTTAAAGTTAAGGAAGATTTGAAAGTATGTGATCTTATACACCAGGTCTATTACAGAGTTACAAATCATATTTGGATGATGAAATTGATGAGGGCTTTTGGTTGAGGTACATGTGGGGTACATGGTTGAGACAAATAGTTGTTGAGTTGGTACATACATGAGGTATATAGTTGATGATTTTGGTACATATTGATGAGTAGTTTATACATGATTGATACATACTTGGTACATGTTTGGAGGAACTTGTTCATAGTATTGTTGACACATGGTTTATGGATGATGTAACATACTTGTATTGGTATATTATTAGAAGCACATATTGATCTTGGTGATGATTATGAGTTGTTGTGTTATGCTTTGTTGCTGCACATCTTTGAAAGTTGTCTTGGTGATTGATATTGGTGAGTAGATATGAATTGGTTGATAAGATTGATGAGATAGTTTGTTGTGATAGGTTGTTTGGATAGGTTGTTGTGACATGTTATTTGTAAAGGTTTGGTGCATGGTTGATGCACTTGTTCATGGTACAGGTTGAGATACAAGTTGGTGCATGGTTGATGCACTTTTTTATGGTACATGTTGATTACAGGTTGTTTGGTACAGGTTGGTGCATGGTTGATGCACTTGTTTATGGTATAGTTTGAGGTATAGGTTGATGCATGGGTCAGGTTATTGGTACATGTTGTTTGGTGCAGGTTGATTGGTACAGGTTTATAGCAGTATATCTCACAATGATAGTGTGACAGTGGTTCCATCATTCTAATTCTACGCCAGGGTGGTTGGACAGGGAAAGGAAAAGTGGTTGTATCCAACATAGGGGGTTGTAGCCTCCTTCTGATTGTAGCCAGAGAATTGGGGAGTTGGAGCTTCCCTCAGGTTGTAGCCTAAGAAATTAGGGGGTTAGAGCATCCTTCCAGTTGCAGCTGGAAAACAAAGGAAGTTGGTGCATCCAATGAATGTAATTATTAGAGACATATCAAAAAAAAACATTTTGTGGTTTTCTCCCGCTTTGGGTTTCTACGTAAAAACATGGGTGTACTATGTATGTGTATGATTTCTCATTTGTTTCTTGTTTATTTACTCTGCAACTATTGGATGACAATGATACATTGATATAACACTTTCATATTATGGTTAAAAAGGATTGAATTTCTCTATTACTGATTAATCCCTCCACTCAGTAATCCAACAGTTGGTATCAGAGAAGGTTCCTTCAGGAAACAGTTTAACCACTAGAATAAGATCATGGATTATTCTGAGAATGGAGTACCACTGTTTAATAGTCATAATGGTTTAAAGTATGAGATGTGGAGCATAAGGGAGAAAATATTTTTAAAGGAACATGGGAATTATATTTGGCTATCAGTCATTACAGGATATGATAGTTCAAAAAGGGAAAAGACTACAACCAAGAAGGAATTGAAGAAGAATAAAAAAATAGCAATGGATTTCATCTGGGAAGGATTACCTAATCCAATAAGAGAAAAGGTTGCTAAATGTTCATCAACCAAAGAACTTTGGGATAAGTTACATGACATATATTCTTCACCCATCACAGATTAAGAAGATACAGGTACAGATCAAGAAGAAATATGCTCACCATGTCAAACAGATTATAAATATGAAGAGTACATAATCAATAGAGGTATGTTGTTTTGATTTAATTGTGAAAAACGTGGACAACTTGAAATAGAATGCCATGAAGAAAATGAGACAGAATTTTTTTTGAAAAAGAAGACAATTATGAGGCATAATTGATTAGTTCTTTATATTAACTAAGAGAAGAAAACAAGTCACTCAAGAAAGAATTGATGAAACAAAAGGAAAGTGTTCACGTTTTTGAAGAATCCCAACAGGTCATCGAGAACTTAAGAACTCAGCTAGAAGAATCCAGAAAGATCGAAGAAAATCTTGAATATCAAAAACACTGTTTGGAAGCCAACATAGCAGCACAGAAGGAAGAAGCAGAAATGAGAGAGAAGATATTGACAGATCATCTTAAGGAAATAACTAACGATCTAAACCAGCTTGAGTCAAAATTTGGTCAAGAAGAGAAAGTACTTGAAGAAGAAATAATCACATTAAAAATTCATCTTGAAGAAGTGAAGAAAACATAAGAAGTCATGAAGTCTCCAATATTAAAGAAAGAAGAAGAGGTTGAGAATCTTGAGGAAGAAGTTGTCACATTGAGAAGTAAAATTGTCAAGCTCAAAAAGAACGTTGAAGAGACAGAAACATCCACACCATTTACATAGAATGAAGAGAAGAACTCTAGGTTGCTAGAAAAGAAGAGTGAAGAAAATAGAAAGATTTATGCAGAAGTGCTCAAAAGAAGGAATCATGGTCAACCAGAATCTAAGAAAACTATTGAAGATACATCTTCAAGAAGACCATTTGTGTTCAAGCAACAAAGAAGCTTAAATCATGATCATGATGAGTCAAGGAATAAATTCAGAAGGACTACACCACAAAGAACATCATTCACTCCCAGGTATGCAAATTTCTTTTATGTTCATTGTTTTTATTGTACTAATTTTAGACATAAGGTTGCAAATTGCAGAGATTATAAAAGAAATGTTCAAGCAAGAAGTTCCTATGTGGCCACACGTAACATTGAGTGTTACAAATTTCATAACTATGGACACATAGCCAGTGATTGTAGAAGCATGATTGATAATTCCATGAAAGAGACCACTGATATCAGATATAAGAAAGTATGGATAAGAAAACAGGAAGAACATGTGAACAAATACCAGGTACCATAGATCGCAAGATTGACAATAAAACGAGATGAAGAAAATTTTATAGAGAAAAAGAAATATGTCAGTTACAAAAAGGTTTGGAAAATAACTGAAAGGAAGGAAGGAAGGACATGTAAATAAGGAACAAGTTCAATAGATTGTACTTTCATGCATTGTAGTGAAAGATGAATCCATAGACAGAAAGAAAGAAGTCAGAGCTCAGAGAGATAATGAATCTACCAATGAAGATGATGATGAATCTACCAATGAAGATGATGATTAATACACATCAAAGTAGGAATTTTTCTGAGCCATCGGGCTTAGAGATTCCCAGGTAATATGAATATTAGACATGGGGAGTCTATGCAATAGATGTGACAGAACAAGGAACCATCCTTTGAGAAGCTTGCAGAGTTTGAGAAGATATATTCAGATCAGTCAGTTAGCATAAGTATAGTTTGATAGATTAATCAAGAATTCATGATAGTATAGTGATAAATGGGTCAACATTATGGACAGTTGCACAAGTAGAGTCAGGGATAGTATGGAAAGAGGTGGATTCGTAAGAACACTTAGTGGTTTTGGATAGATATATGATAGTGGATGAGAGCATGGATTCATAGATTGGTTTAGAGAGTGGTTTAGAGACAAATGAACATTATCATAATGGATGATAATTACACAAGAAATGGATTGAACAATTCTAATGGATTCCAAATTGACAGATATTTTTTGGACACATGCAGTGCATACAACAGTTCACATTCAAAACATAGTAATTCTTAGAAACAACAATGACAAAACTCCCTACGAACTATGGAAAGGAAGTACAGACAACAACCTCTACATCCAGGTAACTCAAGGTAGTATTTTATTAATTGAAATTTATGTTGATGATATTGTTTTGGAAGTACTAATGAAAGGTTAAGCTAGAAGTTTGCAAAGGATATGAAGAATGAATTTGAAATTTCATTACTTGAAGAAATATCCTTCTTTTTGGGTCTTTAGATATGTCAAAGCAACCAAGGAATTTTTGTTTCTCAAACTAAGTATATCAGAGAAATGCTAAAGATGTTTAGAATGGAAAGTTGTAAACTAGTTACTACTCTTATGCAAACCAGTTGCAAGTTGAGTAAATATGATGATTCAAATTCTACAGACCAGAGGAAATACAGGTCAATGATTGGTTGCTTACTATATGTGACAACATCCAGACTAGATGTAATGCAATTAGTTGGATAGGTGGCACGATTTCAAGTAGCACCAAAGGAATCACATGTATTAGTAGTAAAGAGGATTTTCAAATATCTAAAAGGAATAGAAGATTTTGGATTATGGTATACAAAAGGAAATGATTTATCACTTATTTCCTACACAGATGTAGATTGGGCAAGTTTCATTGATGACCGAAAAAGAACCAGTGGAGTAGCGTTCCACTTGGGTGAGTTATTAGTATCATGGATAAGCAAGAAACAATAATCAGTATCCTTATCTACAACTGAGACATAGTATATTGTAGAAACATGATGTTGTACACATATTCTATGGATGAAACAAACTCTGACAAATATACAGGTTGAGTATGATGATCCCATTCCAATCTATTGTGATAATACAAGCACCATCAATATCTCAAAGAACTCGATGATCCACTCTAAGACGAAGCACATTCCAATCAAGTATCAATTTCTACGGGAAAATTTTATAGAGAAGAACACCAAAGTTCAATATGTGGGCACAAAAGAACAAGTGATAGGCATCTTTACAAAACCACTTCCACGAGAATCCTTTGAGTATCTACGCTAGAGACTTGGAGTAATTTCTACTCCAAAATGAATGCTTTTGAATGCTTATCTTATATGTCTTAGATTTACACGAGGAAGCACCATAAAGAGGACAGTTCAGGTTGGAAGATCAGTTTTAGGAAGATTTCAGTCAGGGGTAGTATCCCCAAGGATAGTTCAGTTAGTGGGAGCAACCCCGGATGGAAAGACACATTTTGCATTGATAACAAAGGGGGATATATTTATCAGATGAAAAGGTAAAGGTAAAGGGGGAGCATGAGTGACATGACTTCAATATTGCATCAAAATCTTTCCATCAATGCCAAAGGGAGAGATTGTTGATAAATTGAGGTTTTTTCATTGATGTCAACCCTTGAAGAAATTCTGGTAGCGAATTCCGGTAGCACAATGGTTTGGGTAATGGACCTAAGTTTCTTTGATGGATAATGGTAAGCTGTAACACCCTGTTTCCCCCAGTCTGTAAAAATAACTATACTAGCCAAGTATTGTGGAAAACTCAGAAATGTGAATGTGTGATGTGAATGGACCTTATGAAAAAGGTCGATGAATGTGAATAATATTATGAATATATATATTGCAGGACTGCTGAGAGGGGATGTGCTGAAAAGGAGACCACGATGGCTGAAGAAAGGTGGTGGAAGGCACCTGGAAAGGTGGCGTTAACTTCCACCGAAACCAATACCGTATTTGGACTTCACTGGCCCGGAGAACCAAAAGTGGCTCACTGGCCCTGAATTAAATGACTTGCCAGGTTGGTAGGTAAATGGATCCTCATGAGTAATGAGGGATGGGGGTGAACCACCCATCTGTAGAGTCCTCAGACCTGACCACCACGAGGAAGATCGTGCCACACACAACCTCGCCGAAAGGAGAAAAGGCAGGAAGAGTGTGCGATCAAGGGGCAGACGCGAGGGGAAGAGGAGAAGGAAGAGAACTCTGGAAAAATACAAAGTGAGTGATAGCAGAGAAGAAGGAGAGTAACCTTCATTCTCGGTCACTGAAAAACAGAGATGCAGTCTCGCAACATCGTGGTCTCATCTCGGGGGTGGCTAGTGGTAAATTCATTGGGAGTCACTGAGCCTACGATTGGCTGGAAACGAGCACCCCTCTCAGAAATTGCAATCACATCTGGTGTAAAGTTGTTGATAAGTGTTTTATATCCTGTATCTTGAAGTTTATATGCTGATATGTATGTTCATAGTCTATGCAATTTATGCATGGTTTGAGCATAAGACTGTCTATGTGGTGTTTGATAAGAAATGGTGGTTGCATGCTTATAATGGAAAGACCATGTATGGCTTATGTTTTATGAATTGTTATTTATATTCTTACCAATCTAAGTCAAACTTCAAGTCTATTCTCAGGAAATCTATACCCTTATTCATTTCCAGGAATACCCAGAATAGATTCGCATGGCTTATGTTTATAGATAGATTTATATATATGTATACCGATCTAACTTGGACTTCAAGTCTACTTTCGGGAAATCTATGCCCTTATTCGTCTCCAGGAATACCTGCAATAAATATCTCCACAGAGATACCCTCTCTTGGAAAACTTACCAAGAACCTGAAAAAGGATTTGAAGGCGCAAGTCATAGTAATCCTGTATGAGGAAGAATGGGCCTCTCAAAATCCTGAAATAGCCACATAGGGATAAGAATCAATTGATGGACGAGATCCTGTTGGAAGATCTGTGGCCATTCATGACCGTTAGATTGGAAGAAGAAACAAGGGCATTAAATGCCTTAACCCTTTTCCTTTATCTTCACGAGTAGCGAAGAAAATCGGGATCGTAGATCCCCAAGGTCCGTGGGAGTATTTGGACCGTTGGTTTTTCCACGTCCAGGGAGTAGAGAAAGAGTGCACAACGCAGGACAGATCTGAACCATCAGATCTTAGTTAGAAAACCTGACATTCGTTGGAGCTATCAGGAGATGCATGAGGGTTAAGCCTCGTGAACATAGGTGAAAATTCCAAAAGAGGAGTTGATATCGGGGCTTCGGACTTCAAGATTTTGGAAGTCCTGATAACGAGAGATTGGGACACTCCATGGTGGAAGTCCCAAAATAGATCTGGATCATCCAATTAAGGGAGGCCATGTGTTGCGAGATCACCCATTTCGAGGATTCGGACATTGAGAAACCAAAGAGGAAGGTGAGCATTTTGACCTTGCACTTGGAGAAGTCCCGAAATAATCTGGACTGTCCATCCATGGAGGACACGTGGCAAAGATCGAGAGTCCATCGGTATTTCAGATACCGGGGATTCGAATTGACAGAGGATCTGTGTCACTAGGGGTCGCAAGTCACAAAATCCTGATAAACGAAACCCTGAATCGGTTTAGGTGTGAAAAAGTTTGAGAAAGTCAGGATTTGATAGTGACCATTGATCATCCTGAAAAGATCATAACGGTTGATCATGGGTAAAGGTCGCAACCGTCCATCAGAGGGACACGTGGTTGTTGGTTGGCATTTCGGTGATTCGACACCCGAGAAACGAAAGGGCAAGATCCCTTGTCTTCACAAGTCGCGAAATCCTGGTACCCGAAACTCCGATGCGCTCTATGGAAGAAAGGAGGAGTCCCGAAAGGATCTAGATCATCCATTTGAGGAGACGTGTGGTGAGGAGTCAGAGTTTGGGGAAAGCTCCGAAATCCTGTGGACCATTGGATCCAAATCCTCAAGAATCGTTGATCTCCTACATGAATCCCCATATCGGGATTTGAGGATTGGAGTGGCAAAGAGTTTTGGAGTCGTTGCATTGTGAAATCCCGGTTCACGAAACTCTAAAAATATCCGAACCGTTGGATCCAAGACATCGAGAGTTGTTGGATCTCATACAAGAACTCGAGTATCGGGTTTCGAGGTTTGAAGAGTCGAAAGATTTGACTCTCTTGCATTTCAAACTCCCGATTACCGAAATATCGATATGGCCAGGACCGTCGGATCAGGGGAGGCTTATAGCCATTGATCTCCCTTTGGAGGGGAACTTCATATATTACAGAGTTTCGGGGATTCGAAAGGGAGAGGAAGAAACATCGCATCGCAAAAAGGTGGTAAGTGCTTTGTCGATTTAGTGCATCGTCATAGAACAGGGTCACGTGGACAAGACGCAAGTGGGGAGCTTGTCACTCTCCAGCCCTTTTGGGGTTCGACATTTCTGTATTTCAAGGTTTACAGAGTCGAAAGACTCGACTCGCTCATATCATTGAGTCGCGAAATGAGAAAGGGATCCTAGTTGTTTGGCCTGTGGCCATAACCGCAGATCATATGAGTGTAGATAAGGGGATGCCAGGGTCTGTATCAGGCCCTTTAGGGATTTGGGGAACTATTTCCCTCGGAGAAAAGAAGAAAAAGGCCAAAAACATTATTATGTCGTAGCGGGTATGTGACAAATTGGTATCAGAGCATGGTTACAACACTTGGCCTGCTTGGGCTCATGAACGAGTTACGCAGAAGCTCCGTTTGGAACACTCTTAAAAAGAATAACCCCCCTGTCGTAACCTTCCTAATCAAAAGACGAAGTTAAGAATGAAAAACCCCTATTGTCTGTGTGTACATGTGAAAATATGAATTATGTACTGGTTATAAATAAATATAAATATTGACTAACAACCAACATTTTTCCTTTTGCACACAAGCGGAAGATCAGCCACGGGAAATTATCAACGCATAGTATGGTGACTCACCATGAAGTGGGGGAAGGCTCCCACAATAGAGACAAATATTCTGACGAAAGGAGGGCAGTAGGGACCCCTCCAGATCTAGCCGAGACTGTGAGGAGCCTCATGGTCGAGTTACAAAGCTGTAAGGCTGACAATGAAAGGATGATGAAAGAACAAGAAAAGAAAACAGAAATTAACACAGTTTTACTGCAGAGTTTATTCGATCTACAAAGACAAATGTAGCATGAACCCGAAACTCAGAAACATGGTCATATTAGTGGCCCGACTGAGAGGAGCACCTCGAAAAAGGTCCACCCCAGAGGTAAAGGACAAGCGTCGGATGATTCCTCTGAGAAGGAAGCTGGCGGTTCAGAGGGCTCTTCTAGAAGCAGAACCAGTTCCTCTTCTCGAAAGAAAATGAAGAAGCAAAATCCTTCCAAAGGTCATAAGTTTGAAGAATTCAGAAAATCCAAACCACCCTCCTTCGACGGTGAAATAAAGAAGGGAGAGGAAGCAAAGGCCTGGCTTCTTGGACTAAAGAAGTATTTCAGAATCCATGACTTTTCAGAAAATATGAAGGCCCGAGTGGCTACCTTCAACTTGAACGGAAAGGCTTCCATTTGGTGGGAAGACCTTAAGAATGTGAAAG
>SNQJ01S0292514.1:0-10746 GCA_010110895.2 Picea sitchensis | reverse complement strand
ATTGCTTCCTCCCACTGTACACCTGGGGAGTTGGCAACATATCCTTTTCCAGCTAACCTGACCACTGAATTGGGACCACCCAAATTCCTCTCTACCGTGACAAACCACTGTGGAATTGCAACCTACAAAAAAAATTAGCAAATATAAGATTAAGGGATAGCGGGCCATCTACTGATCACTGCAATAGCCTAGAATCCTATGCTACTCAGTAGTATTAACACCCAATGGCGCCAATCTCAGGTCAAATTGAATAAAAAGCTACAATTTTAGTGAAATTGAGACAGACAATATTGCAAGGCAGTAATACTTGTATTTACCTGGTGAGAGCACAGATGAAGAGATTGTCGTGGACATAGCCGAATCCATTATCATTTCGCCCCTTCTGCTCTCTGATATTAAGAGTTTTAATAACCAGTTTCCTCACCTTTATTAGCTTAACTTTTGCCGTTCTCCCACTGCTAAAATAAACGGCGAGCTTTGACGACGCGGAACTCCGCGTCCAATTGGTCCTCGATCTTTCCTTATCGCAAAGAATATGCTATGTAAGCGTATGCATATGCCATATTTGTAGGCAATATACATTTCTCTAGCACCTCCAAGCCATCCTATCCTTACGAGTCTCAGATTTAACTGCTTAAACAAGGGTAAGCACTGCAACGCAGTGAAGCCTCTGTGTTTTAAAATGATTCCTATGCTTCTTTTTTTTAGTACTTTGAGGAGTAGTGAAGTCTTCACTAGAAATGCATCGGTTGAAAAAATGTTTAACCTCGAAAACCCTTTACAATATTTCTACTTACGAAAACATCCATATTAAAAAAATTTAAATAAACTTGTTTAATTTCTATATGCAATGCTCAAATTACAATACTTATTATTTTTAATAAAATAAATCCAATTTAAATAACCAAATACTATATTGATGGATAACTTCAACCTTTTTTAATACATAATATTGAAATTATAATTGTCATCCTTTTAAACAAAATTAAAGTCGTAGTCTAAATGTTCTATTTTATTTTCCGGTCATATTTGCTTGAAATTAGGCAAGAAATTGTTGGATATGCATATTTGAGTGGTTGATTTTGTATAATCCGAGTGCCTCATGAGTTTTCAGCACGTTGAATCCATTTCTGCATTCAAAAATACAATTTAAACAACTGAAAATATTGATTTCGTGCAAGTTCATGTCGTCGTATTCCGACGAAAAAGACCAAAACGTTAGAACAAATAGACAAAGCCCCATTTAAATAACCAACTATTATATTAATAATCTCAAGTTTTTTTTGTTATTTCTATTAACCACACTTATCATGATTTTGAACAAAATGGATTCAATTTAAATACGTAAGTTCTTTATTGATAATCTTAAGTTGTTTGTTGTATAAATTCAATATAATTGAAATGTTTCATTGTATATAATTATCCACTAATAAGTGGTTAGTGAGATCTATATCTAGAGGTGGTCAAATCCATGTATTATAAATTGATATCATGAGATGAATACAAGTGTTGAGAGTGGCTTAAAGCGTTTTCTGTCAAATTCATGTTTCGTGTCTTGTTTGTGTTCTATTTCTTAACATGGTATCAAAGCTCTTATAATCTTAAGGGCATGATAGCACCATGGTAGTTTTCCATGGAAGGCGTGGTATTTTTCCATGAAAGGTGAGGAATAGTAACTTCTTCATGGTAGTCATCCATAAAAGGCCTTGTTATCCCCATTTTGTGGATAACTAAGGAGATTATGTCTCGAGGACCTCAGGTTGCAGATATGGAGTATCAAGAGACTACATGACCAACAGTATCCTTTTGCACAGTTGGAGACCCTTCTCACCACCACAAAGGTCGCAGATTTCCAGATGGCATCCACCACATCAGTTGGCTTCCAGAAGGTAGTGGGCCTTGCTCCATGAGGTACAAGTTAGTATCATGGTGAGCATCATTTCAATATTTAAGGCATTTGAGTATGTTGTATCTTAGATTGCTCTAGATTTCATTATATATGCTTGGACATTATGCCTTTTTCCCTACTTCACCTTGGTGGTTGACATTGTTCCCTAGTAAGTGGTCTTCCTTGGGGATGAATTTGCTACTAGGAACTCCTTTGAAGAGCCATTGTATCGTTCCCAACCATACTTACCACTTTCCATCACTATTCCCCCACATTTCCTTATCTCTTTGGATTTTAGGGTGTATTGACCCAAGAAGGGGTTGTCCCTCATTCTATGGGAAGAAGGGGATGAAGGTCGAGAGGGATTGATGTTGGGTAAAAGATAAAATCCTATGTATGAACCTTTAATATGCTTCTCCAAGGGATCACCCAAGAAAGTAATGAAACGCTTATCTTTGAGTAAAGGGGGACCCACAATAAAAAAATGCTTAAAAGGTTAGTTGGAGGATAGGAGGTCTCATCATGAGTCGGTCTATCGTGTCCGTGAATATCTAGTGGTGTGACATTACCATCATCTGGTCACCAAGCCAGGGTAATGGCTCTTAGTTGCATGGCTAAGAGAAAGGGGGTCTCATAACAACCCAGCCTTCTCATTTCCACTACGTGTTTGTGGGTGACACTGTCATTATCTGGACACCACATCAGGGCAGTGGCCTTCAACCTTTCCTTAAATTTATGAAAGAATGGAAAAATAATGGGCTTGAAAAAAGTGCATTGCGGATGAAGGTACCACACACCCTCTACAAAGGCACCCATGAATGAGACACTACAACCTCTTGTATGTCATGATCCCTATGCCCATTGAGTCTTGACCCTAACCACTTCACCCACTTTACATGGCTTAGAGAGGGATCTCTTGGAAACTCTCCTTGCCCTAGGGAAAGATCAATCCAATGGGACACCTCGTCAACCCTCCCATATTCAAGCTTGACAAGTCGCATAATGTCTTTGAGCACTTCATTGTTTGATATATTGATCTTTGATGCACATGCTTAGGTGGCTCATTTATTGATTAGATTCACTTATCATGATGTTATGACTTAAGATCCTTGGAGGGCATGCTTATTTGTCTTTGCAGGACCTAGTTGGTGGATAGTTTTGGAAGAGCGAGCCTAGCTTGGGCTTCCATGGGGCTTGAAGCCCACAAGTGGATGCCAAGGGCCTGCATGCCAGATGAGAAAGATCAAAATTGGAAGGCCTAAAAGATGACTTGGACAACATAACCTATCCCCCACATGCCAAATGTTTTTCCTAGGAGAGGCAAAACGTCAATTCTAGAGGCATGACATCACTTAGGGGGTTAGGGTTTGGTGGTGTGGTTGATGCATTGGCACTTGGACGTTTTGAGGGGAATTGGGCTTTGACCATGAAGGAAGTAACTTGGATACTTGACATGTGGCTTTTGTAAGCCTATCCACCCTCCTCCTACACCAACGACTTGCTCCTAGTGCCAAAACATCCCCTAAAGGGGTGACTTCCTTCTAAAATTAGGGTTTTCTTATATGCAAAAGTAAATTTTAAATGAATTGTTTAATATTACTTTGTTGAGGGGGAAATATTAGTGTTGTTGACCCCTAGTCTTGTGGTTTACCCCTAATTATGTGGACAAACTATCTTAGTGACATTTTGTATAAATGAGAGATCATAAGATCTCATTTTATCATAACTCTCCCTCTTGTGAGAAGTACTATCTCTAGGAGGTCATTCTCTTGCTTTTGTGGAGGTTTATTTTGGCATGTTAATGCGTTTTCTTGAATGGTATGGTCTCTTTACTTTGTTATTATCATTTATAATTCAAGATAATGTTATTTTAGCCAAGGCTAGATAGGAGTATAAGGATATACACCCCTATCCTAGTTTCAACCATAATTGTTAAGCTTTTAAATTTATTTTGCAAGGGATTAGTTGAGGAAGTAAGAGGATTTACACCCCTCATCTTCAAACCCTAGCTAGGCTACTTGCCTTGGGAAGTAAGAGGGCTTACACCCCGAAGGATTTAGTAACCCTAGCTCTTTCTTTGTGACCCCTTTAATCCATAACTAAAGGCACTAGTCTTGCATTGGAGAAACAAAAATTGCATTGGGAAACATGATTTCTTGTCATTTTTACTTCTTCAAACTTGGATTATGTTCTTTATTCACAACCACTAGGGCGTCCCCATCAAAGGGATACCTATTGTTGTTGTTATAAAATTTCATCTTCAGCCATTAGGGCTGCAGAAACCCTAAATCATTTGCTTGAATAATTCCCTAATCAACCATTGGAATTTGCACAAAGTTTGCACACATTTTTTTTTTTCTGTATCTAGGGGAATCGGTAACGGCGGTGGTATCTGGCTCACGTGACACGGGGTCGAATCCCACCGGCTGC
The DNA here is from genome assembly GCA_010110895.2 of Picea sitchensis. Lineage (NCBI taxonomy): Eukaryota > Viridiplantae > Streptophyta > Pinopsida > Pinales > Pinaceae > Picea > Picea sitchensis. The sequence continues at coordinate 6,428 of SNQJ01S0292514.1, read as the reverse complement.
CTTGTAACCCCTAGGGAGATCCACACCGCCCGCAAGCCTGGCCTCCAGATAATACGAGGTTTGAACTCGTGACTTGCTTAGCAGCAGGAACACCTTAACAACACGTTCGCTGGCCACTAGACCGCACCCCTGAGGGTGCAAATTTTGCACACTTACTCTTCTTGGTATAATGCATTTATTGGCAAAGTTTGGAGGGTTTTCAGTGGTTGATTTTTTTGTTGTAATACATTGAATGTTACAGCCATAAGGCTAATATAATTTGTTGTAGACAAGTGTTTATAACAACCTTATCTTTTCATGCTAGAATATTGGTCTTTCATCTTGAGTTTAACTAGTCATTAACTAGTCTTTCTCTTGTATCTTCTACTTGATCTCTAGCATTTATTTTGCATCTTGTAATGTCATTTTATTGTTGATAGACATTGTTGATAATAGTTTCTTTTAGGGACAACAAGCTTAAATTGCTTGTCCAAGTGATTATATTTCAATACATGCTTGTTTTTCTTGTGTCTCGGGTAGGTATTTCACCATTTGCATGTTACTCAAAATACTTGGCAACCCTTGGACCTTCCCAAGAATTCATTCCAATCCTTTTACATCATTTAGATTTGACCTCTAGGGACTTCATCTTCATCTTCCTCCATCTTCATACCATACCCCCTAGGGTCACTATGATTCCCCCCTTGAGGTGACTACCTCACCTCAAAAGTGACGGGGACACCTGCCTGAGGTGACAGTGGGTAGGTGACCTTTTAGTTGTCACCATTTAGTGGTTGGGTCAAGATTTTCCCAACCTACAACTTGCGCGATAACATTTTGGCGTTGTTTCCGGAGAGGGTTTTGAATGCTCTTTGGAATCCTAACAACACTTTGGCAAGCTATCCCAAAGCATTTCCCTTAGCTTTCCGGGCGACTCCACCCAAGGGACATTCCCTTTCCACCTTTCTTGATGAACTCGTATTGAAGCTCATTTGGCGACTCCACCTTTCGAGAACCCTTCCTTTCCCAAACCTTTTCCCCCTGGGAGGTTCAAGCCTTTTAAGATTTACCAAAGAAGGCCTCCTCTCAAGTCTCCCGTTGTTAAAACCCTTTTCCATAATACCCTTCCTCTTGCTCCAATGGATCACCCTTGGGAAAAGGACCTCTACAAACCTCTCAATATGTCCAACATCCAAGGATACCCTAATACCATGCCAAAACAAGTCAACAAGTGGTTGCCAAAGTTCTTAGAAAACAACATGATAATTGTTGAGGACCATATTTATGTCATGGGTCGGGACATGGACAATGCAAGTATCGAGCATGAAGATGTGGTCATGAAGTTATTTGCCTCATCATTAACTAAAGAAGCCCTTGATTGGTTCAGAGGACTCCCTGACAATCATCTCACATCCTACAAAGCTTTCGCCAACTTATTCAAGAATAGATGGTCAACAAAGGCAGATGGTGGGACACTTGGGGCTCAGTTTAATCAATAAATAAAAAGGAGAATGAGACGGTAAAATAATTCAATACTAGGTTTGACATGTTGTACAATCAAATTCCAACAGATTTTTGTCCTACAACATCATCGGTTTGTCTCCTTTACATGAATGTTTTTGAAGGGCAGTTTCGATTCATTCTCAAAGACAAAAAGCCCACATCATTGGCACAAGCCAAGGAGTACAGTGTCAATATTGAATAAAATCTCCTTGATTCAAGGGTGGAACCTTTTCACTACCCTCGTGTCAAAGCAGAAGCAAAGACTAAGGTTTCCAACAACAGCTCTCCTAATCTGATTGCTCTCTTAACTCAAAAGATAGACCAGATGAATACTCAATTTATTCATGTGCATAATCAACTTATGAGTCGTATGACTACAGTGGAAAGAAATCAATCTGCTCCCAGACCTCAATTTTCCAGACATAAGAGAGATGCCACAAGTTGGAAACCAAGGCCTCAATAGGAGGCAAAGGCCCCAGATACTTTGAAACCAGTTGGGACAGTTGATGTAGAAGCTTGGTGCCTCCAGTGCCAAGAATCCCACAGAGAAGATGAATTCCCCCAACAAGATGAAGATTCTCCCGATGATATGAATTCCATTGATATGATTTGCACTTTCCAAGAGGAACAAGTTACCCAAGAGCACATCAATGAAGCTAGAAGAAGAGGAGAAAGAGGGGGGAGACTTCGGGCCTTAAATCAATTAACAGATGATCAGAAGAAGGAATTAAGGAGGAGGGAATATCTAATCTACACTAGAAGAAATAAAGCTTCAACCCCTATGTCACAACCTGATACTCCGCTTCCATCAATGGAGAAGGTGGCTCCACCACCTCCACTTCCGGTATGTGAGTTACTTCCTAATCCAACTCCTACAAATGATATTCAGTTAAATATAGATGTTGCAAGCATGTTTGGAAAATTGAATATGAAGGTCCCAATGACAGAGATGTGTAAGATCCCTTCTGTAAAAAGGGAACTTTTGAAAGTCTTGCAGGTACCAACTAAGAAGGAGGATCCTCCCATCATCTTGAACACTATGTATCTTGATCGACCAAGGGACAAGAATACCCCTTTCTATCTTTCATTAGGCATGAATTGCCTCTGCTTGCACAACTGCATGCTTGATTCAGGGGCCTCAACAAATGTCATGTCATTAAAGATGATGGAACAACTTGGTTTGAATATAACCTGACCTTATGGAAATATATGTGGTATTGATTCACAGAGGGTCGAGGTCTTTGGGGTGTGTGAAGACGTTGAGGTATTTCTAATTGATTTTCCACATATCAACATCCTCATGGACATATTAATGATCGATGTTCTGGATGCTTGGGGGATACTCTTGTCGAGGACCTGGTCCTCAACCCTTGGGGTTTTCTTAGCATGAGCCTTACACGTGCACATATTCCCATGGGTGATGGCACGTATGAAATATTACACAATAGGGAAAAGAATGATACACATGTGATGGATTTGAGCGTCCCCAATTATGTCAATGAACACTACTATTATATGCCTCCATAAGTTATTGAGTATGATCCATCCGAGCTACCCTTCATACAGGAAGATTCCATAGAGATGTTTCTTCCATGGACATATAAGAAGAAAATTGCAAAATACCATGGGAAGGAGCCAAGGTCTATCTAGATTTTGCAGAAGGAAGATGAGAAACATGAAGAGATCATCAAAGAGATAGTCTGCACAGAGCCTCCATATGTTGAAAATACACCTTGCGTCAATTTTAATGAAGGAAGTCTTACACTCATGTCGGACAAAAGAAAGGGAAAGCCCAGATATGACCCAAAATATACCAACTCATGGCTTGGCCCTTACATCATCAAGAAGAAGTCTGATAAAGAAAGGTGTTATCTAGCATCATTAGATAGGAGGAAGATGCCATTACCAATGGATGGATCTCTTCTCCAACCTTACATCCAGGTCACATGACTTCTTCAAGGCCCATGCCCCAGGTGAGTAGGTGAGTCATCTTGCTTTCCCGTGCATTTGCATTTTGATTGCTCATACTAGTTTAGATGCATTTCATTTTCATTTTGCTCTACTCGCATATTGATTTCATGTTTAGCTTAGAAATTTTTGAAAATATCTCAAAAATTTTCTTTTCTAGATTAGTTTCAATTTTGGATTTCTATATATATATATATATAAGGATGAAGGGCAATAGCACCACCCTAGATGTTCTAATCCCTTTGTTTGAGTTTTTGGTAGGAACATGTCTACCAGGAGATGTTGTGGTTCTCATACACTCTATGATGAGCACATGTCCCCAAGTAGGAGCTAGATGTTATCCCCATTTTGCGGATAACTAAAGAGATTATGTCTTGATGCCCTCAGGTTGCAGATATGGAGTACCGAGAGACTACATAACCAACAGTTTCCTTTTGCACTGTTGGATACCCTTATCACCACCACAGAGGTTGCAGATTTATAGATGGCATCCACCACATCAGCTGGCTTTCGGAAGGCAGTGGGCCTTGCTCCGTGAGGTACAAGTCAGTGTTGTTGTTGGGCTCGTGATTTGGTTAATTAATGATGTTGATTAAATCCTTTTTGACCGGTATTATATGTGTATTTAACCATTTTTTAAGAAGTTTTGAAGGATTTTTATATTAATTCGTCATAGCTTTATACCAGGTATGTGCAATCGATGTTTTGTGATGGTTTTGAGTTTAATTCAGTTCGATTTAATGATTATGAGAAGCTAATGTGTGATCTATGTGTCACAGGGAAAAATCGCAATTCGTTTTTCCATCCAGTAGCTCGTCTGGTACTCCATCCGGCACTGCGTCCGGTACTTCATCTGACATTGCGTCTAGCACTGCATTCAACACTTGGAGCGTGGGCGAGTTAGCGATTGTTATATTGGCGGCCTATGCTGGGTGAATTGGTGACATGGGTTTTGTTCATCCTCGTGGCCTCCAACTACTGAGCTATTGACATCTTAGATTAAGCAATTATGTTGATCGTTGAGTGGCTCGTTCAGTTTCTAGAAGCCAAAGGCAATTATAGTGTATTTAATAGAATTTACCATTTTTAGAGGAGGTCGACCCTTCCAGTGGTCGACCTCTTGGGGTGTAATCATTATAAATACCACAGTAGTGGTCAGACAAAGTGTCAAGAATTGTTAGAATCGTTTTGTTGTGTAACTCAAGACATTTCCACAAACTTATGCTAGACTGTGTTTTTTAATTTAATGCCAGAACCGTGTTGATTTAGCTCACAATTTGTTGTTGAGGAGTAGCCACGACCTACTGGGGGGGGCCACCAGTGGTCTGGGTGAATACTTAGATAGATAGCTTGTATATTTTAGTTGTGCAATTATCATTTCCTTCATTTTCTGCTATATGTGTTTTTATCATTTTACATATTGTGTGTTTGATGTTCATCATTTAATTGTTGAATTTCCTTTTTGCAGATTGTTTGTAGGAGATAGTTGTTAATATGTTGTGTCTTTTAATCGTTAGTAAATAACTTGCAAGCTACTAACCTTGTTGTGTGTTAAATGCTAATTTGAATTTCTGCAGGTTAAAATAGAATAGCTAAAACAGAGTATTAATTTAACACAGAGTACAAAGTTTCTTTGGCAAAGTTTTGATGGATTAATAGTTGCGAGTTTTGTTCATTTAATTCTCAGTTTGCTTATCAATTTTGTTGTAGTATGTTGAGGTAGAAGTAGAATTTGAATTATGTTTTTATAAGCATTTTAACTTGCAATTTGAATTTTTAATAATAGGATTAGCTTAGCTTATTTTATGAAATTTCCATTCTAAATTTAAATTGCAATTTTAATTAGAAGTTTGAGTTTGAGTTAAGCTTTTAGTTACAAGTCTCTAATTGTGTGAATTTGCTTACACTAGCATAAGAGTGCATTTGAATTAAGTAGAATAGTGTTTTCTTATCACTGATGATTAATGCATAAATTGAGAGATCACATGGATTTTCAGGATAGTTGATATTTCTTCTATGATGGCTAAGCTCTCGTTAGATTGCTTGATTCATACTTTTCATTTCTCCATAGAAGTTAATATTGAATTTATCCCTCTTGAGTTATCACTAATTTTTAGATGCCATCGTGATGTCATAAGACACCGAAGACATAATCATCATATTTGAAGTTTCTTGTTATTGTAGCTTAGAATAGTTGTTGATTAATCTTTGAATACTCTCATGATGCTTTTAATTAAATAGGTTAAGATTTCCCTTTGTAGATTAGAAGTAATTATGAGTTTTATCTTAATAATAGAGTTCACTTGCTGAATAGTTTTGATTAGTTACCTGTTGAGTAGTTTTGATTAGCTTACTTGCTGAATACGTTTTAATAGGTTAGTTGTTTGATTGTCTACTTGCTTACTTGTTGTTGCTCATTGATTTGAATAGATTGATTAGATTAATTTGTTGTTGCTATTACTCATTAAGTTGAACATATTGAATAGACGACTTGCTTTTGCTCATTAGATTAAATAGGTTAACTTGTTCAAAGTAGGATTTTCATTTGCTTCTTTAGGAACAATCCATCGATCCATTGTTTAAAAGTTTCTTAGGGTAAATAGTTCAAGTTCCTTGATAGGGTTTGCTCATTGATAGTCTTTGCTTAAGTATATTAGCCTTCAGATATACCATCTCCTTAGTTAGATTATATTTCCTCTAGCTTTTCTGCCTTGGCACATATAGTGCTACAACTCTAATTTTACTTACCCCGGGTTGACAATTTAATTGAGGGATTTAGTGCATATAGAACACCCATCAGTTGTGGTGAGCATCATTTCAATATTTAATGCATTTGAGTATGTTGTATCTTAGATTGCTCTAGATTTCATGATATATGCTTGGACATTATGCCTTTTGCCCTACTTCACCTTGGTGGTTGACATTGTGCCCTAGTAAGTGGTCTTCCTTGGGGATGGGTTTGCTACTAGGAACTCCCT
>SNQJ01S0292513.1:0-10697 GCA_010110895.2 Picea sitchensis | reverse complement strand
TCTAACCTTCCAAAAGGAAAAATTTGTTCCATCAAATAGAGGAGGCTTACTGGTTGAAGTCCCTTCATGACTTTTCATGTTTAAGATTACAGATCTACCTTTAAATAAAAGGAACCTGGCTCTGATACCAATTGTTGAAATTACTAAGACAATTGAGAGGGGGGGGTGAATCAGTTGATATTGTGCTTAAACAATTTTAAGTCTATTAAAACATTCTTAATATTTATTCAAGTGATCATCAATATTATACAACATATGGACAACATAAATAATGAGCATCAATCACACATAAGATATACACAAAGACAGATTTTTCACGAGGAAACCCATAAAGGGAGAAAACCTCTTCTTCTTCGAAATGATAGGCAGTCTTTTAAGTTCTGTACGTCATATATGTTTGAGCACCAACTCAAAGTGAGGCTACTACCTCTATTTTATAAGATCCAACTTGTTGAGAGAACCAACTCTCTAGTTTCTCTAGCACCGACTAGAAGGAAGCACCAACTGGATGGAAGCACCAACTTCCTAAGAGTTCCAGCACCAACTAGATGGAAGCACCAACTTCCAGTTACACAGGCACTGACCTGTATATTAGAGAACCAATGTTCTCCCTTGCACCACCCTCCCACCCTAGTTTCTCTAGCTGCAACCAGATAGAAGCTACAACTCCCTGTGTTCAAGCACCCACTTGAACCTCTGAGGACAACAGTCCTCCCTAGCACCTCTCGACCACCCTGAAATATAAAACTTTACTTTCTGTGAATTTATTACAGTGATTCAATAGTTTTCATTTGCTTACCAAGCTTATCACTGTTCTGCTATGCCGCTCTGCTCTGCCTACATCAGTGTCTTCCTGCTTGCATCCTCTTCAGCTTTCTGATCTTCTCCTCTGTTTCGGCATGCACACCTTGGATTTATCTTCTTCTCACAGATATGCATCTTTGATATGTGCACATTCTGCTCTCTTAACCTATTATGTTATGTTCCACTTATGTTCCTCATCTCTGAGTTTTCTTTACACTGCGCATACTGGAATTTTACCTTTCTCTACAGTTCAATTCATTTTTCACTCCACACCACCACATGCGCACAGTCACAGTGTGTTTCTTTTATTCACTACCTATTCAGTTACACCTCGAATCTTCTTGGGCAAAAACGCCTCCAACTATCCAAGAACCATGATTTGGTTCTGCTAACTGAATCGTAACTGATCAATTACCTGTGAGGTGAAATAATAACCCTTCGATCAAGTTTCCAATTAACCAGCACCGTTGGATTAAATCCACATGATTTTGTGTGTATCTCATATACCCACTAGCTGTGACCGAGCGCTAAACAGAATTTGAATTTCATGATTTCACATTTCGACATTCCTATGATGAAGGGTCTCGACACTCCAAGTCGTGATCGCCGAGACTCCGAGATGGATCTTAGCACCGCTAGTGTCTTCCCCTCAAGTGAACACCAGCGGTGACCACAGGCTGCGCCAAAAGGCATTTCGTATTTCGCAAACGTATGAACTTCATCGAGCTTGATCAACGGTCAAGATCTCCAATGATTTGATGGTCCAGATCTCAACGCGATCTCGCATATCACGATTCCTTTGATGAAGGATCTCGATACTCTAATTCACGATCGTCGAGACTCTGATATGGAGCTTAGCACCGCTAGCTTCTTCCCCTCACGTGACCACCGGTGGTGACCACAAGCTACGCCAAAAGGCACTTCGTATTTCGTGAACTTATGAACTTCATCGAGCCTGATCAACGGTCCATGATCTCGATGATTCGATGGTTCATATCTTTTCGTGATCTCACATATCATGAGTTCCCACACAATGCTCCGTTGACTCCTCCAATGTGCAATTCAGCGAAATTTCAATCTCTTGCCACGTGTCCTATGACTCCAATGGTCAGGATTGTTATCGTGATTTCGCATATCACGAGTTTGAACCTCTTTCCTTTGGATTTCCTGATCTGCAAAATTATGAAATGAAACCTTTGTCGTGCTTTGACTGTTTTCCTCCTTCTGAGCTTACACTATTGATCTTTCCATCATCGCTATGCTACTGATCATGCTGAGGTTCACCATCAATGAAAAACATGCATACTCTACCTCTATCTAAAAAACATGCCAACAACCCTTTCCTTCCACTCAATAATATAGGAGAGATGATAAAACTTTACATTAAATCATCACCATCAACTAACCATCACATAGAACATGATAATGCTTCCTGAGACTTCTTCAACTTATGCAATTATTCACTTCTTAGAATAATTTGATCCTGTAGATAATATAACTCAATGTATTCTCTGAAACTCCTCCAAATTTCACTCCTTGAACCCTCCCCAAAAAGAGGTTATAGAGAAAATGGTAGACCTTATTCAATTCTGGTTTATTTAGGAGAGCAAACTTGTACAGAATGCCCCACGCTCAATATTTAACATCCAACTCTGAAATTAGCACACATGAAACTATAGCATGTAATATTTCCAATGCAATTGGTCTGACTTAATTTTGATTCTCTATGAAGAAGTTATGACTAGCTTCAGGACTAGTCAAAAACATTATATTTCACAGAGTGTATCTCCAAAATTGTAGTGAATAAAGAGCTTAAATTTTTACCACAGGTACCTAGATATGTCTTCTCAATACCATACCAATTTCACCATATGAATCATTCTAGAAACAAAGTTATAGCAAAAATAGTAATATGACCTGTAAATAATATACCTTAGAACACATCACCAAAAGACTTCATCCTCCCTTGAAATCCAGCCTTCTTTACTTCAAATTTCCTCTGAAATTTGACTTATATCTCCTTGTTCACTAACAAACTTGTGTGTGTTGAGAAATGAATGCATAATGAGATGTATTTATACCCTTTATGTCACTTCCTTTTAACATTAGGGTCGACCTGACACTTTCTTATTTTGTAATTCTTTTCTTTAATTATCTTCAGGATCGACCTGTACTTCCTTCTTCAATTCATGTTGTCATCTTCAAAAATTCATTTATCCTCAACCATGAGGATCCACGTGACCTGCCACCTACCACCGAAAACAACATGATGTATACTATACATCCATGGATGTTGTATCTGCATGTGCATTGTCCTTCATGTCCAAATACCTTCATCAATATTGGGGTCCAAAACCAATAACTAGGGTTGACATCAATGACAACAACCAATCTTCCAACAATATCCCCCTTTGTCATTGATGGCAACACTCATGCTCCCCCTTTCATCATGATACCGGTTTCTCTCCCCCTTTGACATCAATGGAAAATGGTGGGGTTTCTCCCCCTGAGTTCAATGGCATAAGGTGACCTTCTTCTTTGGGGCTGCTCCCCCTAAACATGTGGCACTCAATAATAATTCTTCCTTAGTTCTGGTCTTTGGGACTTTTTCTTCCTTGGAATCCTTTTGTGTGGCTTAAATATTCTCTCTCTTCTTCATGTATAGGATGTATATGTTGTTTGGTCTTCTTGTTGCAGTTACAACCAATCTTCCTGAGTTATTTTCTTTTATTTTACATTTTCTGTAGTCAAACGTAAGAGTGTATCCTTGATCACATACTCTACTGACACTAAGGATATTATGCTTTAGATCTTCAACCAATAGGACTTTTCTTGCTTTTACATTTTCAATTCCAAACTTTACAGTTCTTTTTCCAAGTATTTTGGTAGATGAGTCATCTCCAAATGCAACATTTCCACCCTTTTTCTTCAAGATGAAAAATTTTCTTTGATCTCCGGTCATATGAGATGAGCAGCAACTGGCTATGAACTATTCATCTTATTCTTTGCATTCTTTAACAACCAATGTTATTCGACATTTTTCATTGTGTGGAATTTCTTTCCTTTTCCATGATGTAGTTGGTATAGGGACATTTGGCATAGGATTATCTTCCTTCATCTACTTGCAATCTCATGATTTGTGACCAAGATTATTTCACTTGTATAATACAATATTTTGATCCATTAATGGGTCAAATGGATTATAATTTATGTTGACAGGTCTAGGAACATTTCCATATCTACTATTTGCACCATTCATGTAGCTTGCGTAGTTATTCCTTTCGTTGATTCTACAATTGATTTCCTTGTATCCAAAATTTCCACAAGTATAACAATGTCCAAGAAATAAATTTTGATACCTGGGAGTAAGTGATCTTCTTTGTGGTGTGGTCCATCTAGGTTCACGATCTATTCTTCTGTAGTTTCCTTCATAATGATTTCTTTAATACCTAATGAGAGAGGATCTTCTTGATGTCTCATTCCTTCTGAATTCTAGTCTTTTGTCTTGTTGTTCTACTTATTTTGGAGTGTTGGTTTCATCATTTTCATATTCCTTCTCTTGTTTTGTTGTCTTCAAACTATCATTATATCCTAGTCCTGTATTTTCATTTGGAGATCTTTGACTGCTAAGGGTCTCATCTAATTTTTCAGTGATTTTTTCGAACTTCTTCAACTTTTCTATTGTCAATAGTAGCTACCCTTTTGTGTGATCCAATTCTTCTTTCAATTTCTCATAATCTTATAATTTTTCTTCAAGATATCAATGGTATTTTCAAGCTTGTAATTGTCTTCTTCACAACTACTCAATTCACCTTTTAGTATTATGTTTGTGTTTCTAAGCTTGCTATTTTCATTTTCAAAATGATTCAACTTTTCAAGATTCTCATATTCTTGTTCACTCTCTTCATTGTATTTGTATCCCCAAAAGGAATCAAGGTTGGTTTCTTCATCTAAATCTTCTTCAGAAATGATTTCTTCTTCCCTAGAACTCTTGTGATCATCATCCTGGGTTTCTTGGCTTATGAAGAGGACTTCTCCTCCATCTTTATCTTCTTCATCACTCTCATCTGAGGAGATGTCATCATCCTTGGAGTAGAAGCTCTTTTTATTGTTGAGACTTCTCTTTTTATCGTAGCATTTTTCAACAATATGTCATATTCTACCACAGTTAAAGCATTTGAGAGGAGACTTACCTTTATATATTCCACTTCCCTTCTGGAACCTTCTTACGAAATTTGTTATTTCTTCATCAAGGTCATTGTCCTTGTCTCTATTCTTCTTTATGACTTTAAAGGATTCTTCATTATTTGGCTGGTCACTTTGATCCAGGTGGATATCAGTGGCCACCCACCTTTTATAGCTGGCTCAAAACAACTTTCTAGCAATTTTGATAATTTACTATTTTTAGCAGTTTTTCGGGTCCTGAACTTCCGGAGCCATTTTGAGGCCCTAAACGATGTTTTTTTGGGGTATGTTGCGGTCACAAAATTTCATCATGAAATTTTATGCAACTGTTGTAGTCCTCGGCTAGATCTTTCTAATGGGATATCATACACCTAAAACGGAGATCGTATGCAATAGTTACGACCCTGGGAAGTTGATGTACTGACTTACCCAAACGGGGCCCACATGAATTTTGGCGCTTCATCTCCTAGGGTTAGGTTTTTGGATGTTTAGGGTTTTTGACATTCCTGTTTATTGTAATAAGGCCTTGAGATCCTCATTGTGATCATCTTCTTGTGAATGAGCACAGTCGTCACATCTCTTCTCAGAGGTAAGCCACCACCATTAGTAAGCTTGTTTTCCGTTGCATTTTACATTTTCAGTTTATTTCCTTATTGAATAGAAAACTATTTTTACTGTATCTCTGTTATTTTTTGTTAAGCATCTAGTAATAATCTGTAGTCATTTTGTTCTGCTCATAAAACTTGGATCAGTGATATCAGAGCAGTCTGCTCCTTATCGTCTTAATGCATGTCCCCAACGAGGTCGGAGTACAAAGATTTGGGTCTCGAGCTTGTTTCTCTTGAGGACAAAGGCTCTCGCACAACCAAGCGACCTCTCATGGAAGGAGAAAAGAAAGATGATGGGACAGGATATCCTTTCAAAGTGTTGATTGAGGAAGCCCTCACGCAATAGAGGAATGAGATGATGGATAATTTCGTGCAAATCCTTCGATGACTACCAACATGCAATGCATCTTCTTCGAGTGGAGGCACCACCCCCTTCAAGGTACAAATAAACTTCAATATTCCTATATTCGAATGTCAGATAGATGCAGATGTTGTAGATAAGTGGTTGAATCTACTAGAAGGGTATTTCTCTGTCCATAACTTTTCGAATAGAGAAAAGATTACTTTTGCGCTCCTCAAAGCCATTCCCCATGTCAAAGATTGGTGGGAAACTTTTTGTGAGAAAAAGGAAACAGAGGAACCCTTATTATTTATAGTCACGTCCACCTGGGAATCCTTCAAGGATTCTATTAAGGAACAATACTACCCTGTCGAAAGTTATGATGACTTGTATACCAAATGGACCACACTGCAGAAAGAAAGAGACCAAGCAGTGCCAGATTTCACAAATATCTTCCATACCTTGCGCACCAAGCTGGGCATCAAAGATTCAGAGACACATCTGGTGCTCAAGTATCATGGTGCTCTGCATAGATACATCCAGACCAAAAAGGAATTTCTGGACATCTCATCCTTGGGCGCGGCCTACCGATATGTCGTCAAAATCGAGCAGAAGCTCAAACAAAAGACGCGACAATTTGGGCCGGGGAACCCCTCACAAAAAAATCCAGGAAAGGGTGGCCCCAACCCACAGAAAAAAGGACAGAGCAAATATGGACAATATCAGGACAACCAGTCCAAGCCACGAGCAAAGAAGGACACCGGAAAGACAAAGAAAGATACCGGGAAGTGGTGCAACTTCCATAAGATCCCTTGGCATAACACTCCTGACTGTCGCTCAAAGCAGATGTTGTTGGCCGAAGTGAAAGCCTCTTAATCAAATGCAGTTTCTAACTCTGATTCAGAATCAGAAATGGGAAGACGGATCATTGACACGAAACCCAGTGCCACCGTTGCTAAACGAGCCAGAAGAAGGAGAGTGCCTCTTCCATTCACAGATGTGTGTAAAAGGCACCCCACTGCACTTCATCATTGATAGTGGTAGCCAGAAGAACCTCATCTCAGCAGAGATCGTCAAGCGGCTAGCCCTGCCGACAACGCTACACCCACAACCCTACACCATTGGATGGCTCCACCAAGGAAGTGATCTTCGCATCAACCAATAGTGTTTACTGTCGTACGGCATCAAGCCCTTCAAAGATGAGGTATTGTGTGATGTTGCTCCTCTCGAATTTTGTGATGTTCTTTTGGGCCAACCTTATTTATGGAAATTTCATGTTGTATATGAGTCTAGGCCTCGTAGTGTTATTATTATTTTGAACAAGAAATTGTACAGGATACCCGAGGTTGTCCCACCTAGTGCTATTTCCTTGATCTCTGCTAAGCAATGCAAGAAGGTCATCTCTCAGATGGGGAAGTTTGTATTCTTCGTGATTCACTCTCAAAATGAGAGAAAAATCACAGCCACATCCAGGGTCTCTACGACTGACCTCTCCACATAGCAGAAGCAAGTAGATAAGGTCGTGGAAGAATACTCAGATATCTTCTCCTCACCTACCAAGGTACCTTTGCACTACCAGGTCAAGCACCCTATCGATCTGACCCCCGGTGCATCGCTTCCCAATGGGCCAGTCTATCGCCACTCTCTGTTAGAGAATGAGGAGATCAAGCAACAGATCTGAGAATTTCTCCATAAGGGGCACATCTGTCCTAGCTCATCACCTTGCGGGAGCCCAATCATGTTGGTACAGAAGAAAGATGGAACTTGGTGACTTTGCATTAATTATTAGGCTCTAAATAAAATCACAGTCAGAAACTGGTACCCGATTCCCCGAATCGATGACCTCCTTGATCAACTCATGGGGGCCAAATACTTAAGTAAGATTGATCTGAAGTCTGGCTACCACCAATCCCGATAGAACATACAGATGTATGGAAGACCGCCTTCAAGTCAAAGGAAGGCCTTTTTGAATGGTTGGTCATGCCCTTTGGTCTGACAAACGCTCCAGCTACTTTCATGAGAATGATGGACAATATCCTGCGACCATTCACCAATACATTTATAGTGGTGTATCTTGATGACATTCTCATTTACAGCAAGACTTGGGCCGAACACTTGCAGCATATTCAGTAGGTTCTGCACACCCTACGATAGCACAAGCTATACGCCAACCTGGAAAAATTCTCCTTTGGCATGGATAGGGTCCATTACCTAGGCTACATCATTGATCAACATGGAGTACATGTGGATCCAGCCAAGATCCAAGTCATCCATAACAGGCCAGCCCCAACCACACTCACTAAGCTTCGGAGCTTCTTGGGCCTTGCCAATTTCTACCACAGGTTTGTGTTGGGATTCTCCCATATTGTATGGGCCCTCAGCCAAATAACCAAAGGGTGGTGGTAAGGAGAAATTTGCATGGGGTCAGCCCCAACAACAAGCGTTCGATGATTTGAAGCAGCGCTTGTTCTCAACCCCAGTACTTTCACTACCAGACCTGCGGAAGCTCTTTGAGATTGAGACTGTTGCTTCATACTATGTTGTGGGTGTCATTCTCACGTAGCACATCCACCCCGTGGCCTATCATAGTGCAACACTATCAGATGTTGTCTGTAAGTACCCTACTTACGGTAAATAAATGTACTCCATTGTGCAAGCCTACAGCTAGTGGAGGCATTACATTCTTGGGAGGGAGATGGTCATCCACACTGATCATAAGCCACTGCAGTTCATGCAGACACAAGGAAAATTTCAGAATGACCGCCATCAAAAGTGGTCCACATACTTGCAGCAATTCCACCTCAACATCAATTATAAAATAGGAAGAACCAACTGCTTCGTCGATTGCCTTAGCAGACCACCAGTCACAACACTCACCACAGTGCTAGACTCCTATGGCCATGAGACCTCTGGATGGCCCCAACTCTATGAGACAGACCCGGACTTCTCCACCACCTACCAAATGGTGGGTGCAAAGGTAGTTGTTGATATTTTCCATCTTCAGGATGAGTTGTTGTGTCATCTGGGTCATATATGTGTTCCCTCAAGTGAGTGAGTGAAGCTGATATGGGAAGCCCACTACAGTCAGGTGGCAGGACACTTTGGCATCGAAAAGACAGTGGAGATGCTATAAAAACATTTCTACTGGCCAAAACTTCAACAGGAGGTCAGCAAGTAGATCAGGTCTTGCAATACCTGCGTTATTGCCCAACCAACCACTAAGAAATAGGGCATGTACAACCCTCTTCCTACTCCTGATAGACCATGGGAATCCATCTCAATGGACTACATGTCGGGCCTCCCATCCACCAAGAGGGGAAATGACTGTTTTTTTGTGGTTGTCGATTTCTTTTCTAAGATGGCGATTCGGGTTGCTTGCAAGAAGACCATCACAGCATAAGCCACTGCCAAGCTCTTCTTTGAACAAGTTTGGGTACATTTTGGAGTCCCACAAACCATTGTCTCAGATCGGGACATTCGATTTCTCAACACATTCTGGTCGAGCCTCTGGTCACTGCTGGACACCAAGCTCACCAAATCCACAGCCTTCCACCCCCAGATAGATGGCCAAACTAAGGTTGTAAATCGAATGATCATGCATATCATGTGCATGTATAATTTCAAGCACCCTCGCACATGAGATGGGAGTCTTCCCTATGTCTAGCATAACTACAACTGAGCCCTGCATAGCTCAACCAGCCACAACCCCTTTCAGGTGGGGTTGGCATTCCAACCTTTGGGTCCCATAGATGTTGCACCTCCCCTTGCAGTCACCTCGACCGACTTCTCTCCTACTCCAACTGAGGCTGACAAAGCCACCCGATTCATTGAGAGGATCTAGTACATCCACCAACAAGTTCAGGATATCCTACATAAGTCTAATGATAAGTACAAGCAGCACCATGATCAACATCGGGTTCCACATAAGTTTCAAGTGGGCAACAAAGTTTGGTTGCACTTGCAGAAAGAACACCTTATAGGACCCCATCGGAAGCTTCACCCACTCCGTTATAGATCGTACACCATCACCAAGGTTGTGGGGGATAATTATTTTTCACTCAACATTCCTCCTTTCCTTGGCCTTCACCCAATGTTCAACGTGGACCTCCTTCGGCCTTATTTCCCACCATAATTGGACATCTCAGACATAGCAGAACAGCTGACACCAATAGAGCTCAACCCCAACTACATACAAAAGGAATCCAGTGATCATATTGTGGACACACCGATCAAGGTAACTCGACAACAAACGATCTAGCTTTATCGAGTCGTCGAAGTAGGGCAACTCCTGCACCAAGGCAAGTGGCTCACCTGAGGCCAAATTTAGCAGAAATTTCCTCATCTGATGGGGGAACTCAACGCAATGGATATCATTTCTTCCTAAGGATGGAGGATTGATCCAGGTGGATATCGGTGGCCACCCACCTTTTCCAACTGGCTCAAAATAGCTTTCTAGCAATTTTGATAATTTACTATTTTTAGCCATTTCTCGGGTCCTAAACTTCCGGAGCCGTTTTGAGGTCCTAAACGATGTTTTTTGGAGTATGTTGGGGTCAAAAAATTTCATCAAATTTTGTGCAATTGATGTATTCCTCGGCTATATCTTTCCAATGGGCTATCATACGCCTAAAACGAAGATCGTATGCAAAAGTTACGACCCCAGGAAGTTGATGTACTGACTTACCCAAACGGGGCCCACATGACTTTTGGCACTTCATCTCCTAGGGTTAGGTTTTTGGATGTTTAGGGTTTTTGAAACT
>SNQJ01S0292510.1:0-10697 GCA_010110895.2 Picea sitchensis | reverse complement strand
GGGAGATACAGGGGTGGATGAAGGACTGGATATTGAAGTGGAATCAGGAGTTGAATATGTTTGAGCCCATTTGGAATTATGATTCTCAGGGTTATCAAATTCAAGCTGCTTGTGATTGTGATTAGATGTAGGCTCTTTGTGTGCAGCTTTACCCTTGAGGGGGAAAGTATATCTCTGAGCTATAGTGGATTTTATTAGTTTCTTTTCTTACTCATAGGCTTTTGTTTTATTCTCAGGGTTAGAATGAGCCTTCTTGGATTTTCTTTTTTTCATATTTGGATCTATTGAATCCCTTTCTGGGCACCAATATTTATTTTTAAAATTTTACTTAGTGAAGTCGTCAGGTGAAAAATGGCAGTCTATCTATGTCAGATATTTGTTCACCATCAAAGGTAAGAGATGATTAATTGTCGTTCCCCCCAGGGAAAGATATATCGTTAATTCGTTCCCTAATAATGATGCTAGAAGATGTTGGTCCTAAGGTTTGCACCTGATTGCTAAAGGGAAAAGCTAGGCCACCTATCAGTTTAGAATGATTGTTTCTTTTAATTTTTGTTTGTTGGTCAGAGGGTTATTCTATCAAGAAAAAAGAAAGGTTGGGTTGGAATAATGATATGGATGAGGGTCCTCCTTGGATGGTGGCACACTAATGACAGACTAGTGAAATAGAAAACAAAGGGAAACGACATACTACTCGATGAATAATCTATTGCAAGAAGTTCAATACTTAAAATATCATTTCAAGACATTAAATAGGTATCAAAAACACAATTACTCCCACAGGTTGAAATAAAAAAAAATTTCATCAAAGCATTAGATGTTTGACGGGATGCATATCAGTAAAAATGAGTTATACAATAGCTGAAAGGGAATGAAATGTACGTTGCACAAACCAAAAACTTTATTCAAGATAAGAATAAAAACACATGAATATTTGAACAAAACATTGTTATCAAGAGTATGTTCACCAGGTGGAGAGCTTTAATCCATGCATAGAACTGGTCTGACCAGTTTGATCTATTTCTATCCTTTCCCCAAAAATCTGACCTTCAAAACATTAAAGGATCCCCTATTTAACATAGTTGTATAGGTTCTCGTCCTTAAGGAACTAAGACCTAATTTTAGGTAACTGTTCGTAGAAAAAAATATTAACTTGAATATGATACTAGAATTAATCAACAAGAGTAATTCTTATCACACACAAAATACCACTCTTGTACCTAATCTAAGAAAATGTTGGAATTAATCAACTAAAAACTACTATTGTCTTTGAGACAGAAATGATGCATGTGCTAGAGGAACTGAATTGGCAGAAAATAGGCCTCAGAGTGACCGAACATAGCTCTGTGTTGAGTAATGGCATGTCTGCGAGATGTTGGAGGCCACTGAATATGCTTGGCTGCATGATCATATCTCTTCTTTAGGAAGAGTTAGTCTGTTGAAGTGTTCTGGAGCTATTATGCATCGACCTGGGACTAAGACTTAACTCTTTGTCTGTGTTTGAACTTTCATAAGCTAAGTGCACTCTGTCTCGACTGTAACTGGCCCATATTCTCGATTTCTCTATGATGAGTTGGTTGTGAATAGGAAGACGTGAAGGCGAGCATACAATAGGAAGACATGATGCATGGAGGTGAGTGGAGGACAAATGTCGGGTGGTGATAGGAGCGAGAGTAGTGAGTGGAATGAGTGGAGGTGACATGGAGGTGACATTATGACTTGATGTCATTTAAGCATGTGATTGCGGAAGTTGTTGAGGGTGGTTTGGGTTCTCACCGCTTTTGGGCCCGTAATCCCCCACAAGATGTCACGTGCCCTTCCAACAATACCATAGTTCCAATTGTGGGACC
The DNA here is from genome assembly GCA_010110895.2 of Picea sitchensis. Classification (NCBI taxonomy): domain Eukaryota; kingdom Viridiplantae; phylum Streptophyta; class Pinopsida; order Pinales; family Pinaceae; genus Picea; species Picea sitchensis. The sequence continues at coordinate 8,847 of SNQJ01S0292510.1, read as the reverse complement.
TCTCTAGAAAATTAACGTCCAGGAAGTTTACATCCCCGCAATCAATTGTGGCCATTGATCATGTCATAATCTATGATCAGGGTAATATTCCTTCCTTACCTGTTGCAATGATCAACGATGTTGGTTTATTCAAGATCAATGGTCCGCGATCACTTTGGGAGTTCGGGCTTTAGGAGTTTTCATCTCCTTGTTTGCACAATCCTCTAAAGTGTCATATATCTGAAGTGAAGGATATGCTTCCATGTTTCCTCACTGATGGATGGTCCATATTCACTTTGGGGCTTCAGGTAATTCTTGTACTTCGTGGGTTCACTCTTGATGTTAAACCCCGTGCGATTTCGACACCTCGAATGCACGAAAACCATCGATCTGATTGGCCTGATGGACCTTCACCATCGAAAGTTAACTTGTCTGTTCCCACAATCTGAGTCCAAAATTGACCGTTCTATCTTATTTGTCCAGGGGCATTTCCCGTGCATACAAAAATTCTTGGTTGACCTACTGTGAGCTCAATCAATGGAAAACATGATGACGAGCATTCTGAACCAAATACGACATGCAATTATCCTTCAAGAAACAATAGAAACTGAAATGCCCAAAGAATCAATCAAGAAATAAATGAATAAGAACCAAGTCAATCAGTACTGGGAAACTGAATTAACAAACCAAAAGAGGAAAAATTGATCAAGTCATAGGGAAAAATGATAGGAGAGGCAGGGGTGCAGACCTAGGTTACAACAATTCCCAAATGAAACAGATCCATCTCTTTCCTTCTTCAATGTCAGAAACCTATATTTATTACCTATCATATGATTTTATCATCCAATGTCAACATACCATCCATGTTTCTTATGTTGAGCTTGTAGAGAAAGGTTGCATTCTCAGTGTTGAATTGATCCTGCTTTCTTATCCATATCCTTTGTGGTTCCTTCTTATGACTGATGATATTATTCTTTGGTTCTCTTAGAGGAATAGTGATTCTACAATATTTATCCATATGCCCAAATTTGTTGCACTTGTCGCATTCTACCTCATCACTCAGTGATCCGAATCTATTGTAGTTTCTATTTTGAGATTCATGAGATGTTCTTGGGTAACTATTTCTTGTATATCCTTCATAGTTTCTTCTATTCTTGATATTGGCTCTACAATTCACAAATTTGTGCCCAAAATTATTACAAGGATAACATAAACCAAGAAAAATAGTTTGATACCGGAGAGTGGAATATCTTCTAAGTGGTGTTGTTCTTATGAATCCTTCTTCTCCTTGAGGTCTTTCTATAGTTGGTTGTTGCTGATACTGACTTCTAAATCTTCTAGGTGGTGCAATGTCTCTGTAATATTCTTCTTGAATCTTCTTATCTTCTTCTTTATTAGAGGGACCTCTAACGTCTTCTACATAGCTTCTCGGTTCTACTTATTTCTCTATCGTTTTGGAGCTTGAAGCTTTCTTTTTCCACATATAGTTGTATCCTAGTCTAGATATGTCATAGTATGATCTTTAACTGTAAATGATATCATCCAATATCCTGGTGTTGTTTTGTTGTATGTCCTTCTTCTGAAAATATTTTATTAGAGTGACTATCTTTTCTTCTAAGCCTTCAATGATCTTGTCCTTTTCATCTAACTGTCTTCTGAGGGCTTCTTCAATTATTTTGTCTTATTCTACCTAGATTTTTAGCTTTGTGATTGTTTGTTTGACTTCTTTAGAGTTGAACTTTTGAGACCCGTCTTTCTTCTTTATTTCTACCGGGAGTGACTTGTTTTTCCTTTTTTCAATCATTAGATATTCTATGGCACTAATCAATTCTTCTTTGTAATCGAATTTTTCCTCTTCACATTATTCTTCAAAGCCTTCTTCATCGGAGTCTTTTACTGCCATAAAAAGTAATCTCTCTGTATCATTGTTGTTGTCTTCATCTTCTTCTGATGATGAACTGTCTTTGGTGCAACGACTTTTCTTGAAATTGTTTTTTTTTTCTACCATTTTGGATTTTCTTTTTCTTTTTCTTTTTAGAGTCATCTTCTTCATTATTTTCATTATTCTTATAGGGGAATTTAGAAGAGAAATGACCAACACCATAAAAATTAAAACATTTCAATGGAAGAATAGATTTGTATTTTCTGATTCCTCTCTTCAATTTTCTTCTTCATATTCCTCTATATCATTGCTGCAACTACAATCTGACTTGGGATTCTGTTTCTCCTTTGTATTCTTGGATGCCTTGAATGATTATTCCTTTGTGGCTGGATTATATTGCTCTATCCTCATCTCATAGGCAATGAATATTCCATGTAACTCATTCATGGTCATTGTAGATAGGTCCACTCTTTCTTTTAGAGATGAAATATTTGAATCAAATCTCATTGGTAGATATCTTAATACCTTTTTAACAACAACCAGTTCCTTTATATCGTCTCCCAAACCTTTTATACTGTTTTCTATTTCATTGACTCATAGAAAGTAAGCTGCTGTTTTTTTCATCATCATTCATCTTCAATTGTTCAAACTTGGCTCTAAAAATACGAAGTTTAGCTTCTTTAAATTTCTCATCTCCTTTGCATATATTCTTTACTTTGTTCCACATTTATTTTTCAGAATCACAATGCATAATATTGGTATGTATTTATTGATTCAAACCATTCTCGATAGCGTTTCTATCCCTTGAATAATTTTCTTCAAGTTTCTATCCATATTTATCTATCGGGGGAGTGGCTGGTGCTTTATATCCATCTACTATTGATTGTAAAACATGGAATCTTTGTTCTTGTGTGTACGTATTCATTATTTTTCTCCAAAAGGAATAGTTCTTTCCATCGAACTGTGTTACCCAAATCTTAGCATAATCCATGATATCCTTCCAGTGGTTAGACTACTTCTTGAAGGACATGCTCTGATACCAATTGTTGGATTAGTGAGAGGAGGGGTGAATCAATGATGAGCAATTTTATTACTTTTAACCATAGTAGATTATTCAACAATATTCGCCAGCTTATCATTAGCATTCCATATATCATCAATAGTATAATAATAAATAACATCACATCACAATAGATACACAATACATCAAAATATACGTGGAAACCCAAATGGGAGAAAACCATAGAATGATTTTCTTATATATCAAAAGAATGCATTCATTGGAAGCACCAACTTCCTAATTCTCCAACTACAAGTGGAAGGAGCCTCCAACCCCATATTATCAGGCTCCAACTTGAAGGAAACCACAAATCCCTAAATTCTCTGGCTCCAACCAAAAGGAGGCTACAATCCCCTAAGTTCTATGGCTCCAATAGGAAGGTGGCTACAACCACCTATCCTTTCCCTTTCTTACTGCCCTGAAATATAAGTCTAGACCAATTGTCACTACCAAAATATCTACCACTATCATTTCCACTTCCATTGTCATTTTCATTGTCACTGTCACTATCACTATCACTGTCATTGCCACTATCACATCAATCTGTAACCTGTCATTGTATCCAACCTGTGTGTCTATACCATATCATGCATCAACTATGTACCAACATGTGAACTATAACATGCATCAATCATAAACCATAACATCAACCATGAATACAACTTGTACCATATACCATAGCATCAATCATGTATATAACTATACCATATCATCAATGAAGTATATCAAAGAACAAATGGATGTCCCTAATGCATATATCACTATACAACATGAAATAAAAGATATAAACTATAAAAACCATGTCATATACTGAACTAGATATAAGAGTGCTCCTCACTTAGCTAAGAAACCAAGATAAACCATATCCAAATACCAAACCAACCATACCAAGTATGCCTCAAGCATATACCATATCATGACAAAACAATAACCATCCAAAAAACTATAAAACCATACCAATACCTTTGTAGCTGACCTGAAACTCTGAGATGCTAACATGTAAACTTCCTTTAGACTTCAAGGACCTTGTACCAACATTTACTCAATATATCACGAGATTTAAATCCGTGACTTTCTCCTCTACTACCCGCGGATATTCATGCTTGTATCTACTATAGCCCATGTACATTTGTTCCCTTCTAATCTGTAACCCGCAGATACCTCAAAAACTAGGGTTACTCATGTTTTTTTCAACTTAGATACTTTCAACTTCAACCTTCCTCAAAAAATGTCATCACAAGCTTAGCAAAAAGATCACCAGTTCATAACATAGATAATGAATGAATGAGTGTGTTAGTATACTTGTGAGAAATTCCTTGAGGTGTATTTATACTTATGCTAGGTAACTCCTCTCCTTAAATTAGGGATTCTAGAGTTTTCTTATTACATCAACTTTCCCCTTTCATTAAGGACTTGTAACCAACTAAGGGATTCTTGACCAGTCTTCAGGGCTTACAAAATTCTCAAGGCCATATCTCCCTGACCGTGAGAAACTATGTGGCATTCCACATATCATTGGAAATGGAATGACGAGTAATATCCATTTATGAGTGTATTACCTACGTTTACTATGTCTATCATGTCCATATTCCTCATTCAACTTTGGGTACCAAACCCACACCGTCGGGGATTCTTCAAGAGTTGACATCAATGACAACCAAACTATCAATATGAGAGAAGAGAATTGATGTACTTTGGATTTCTGTGTATTGAAAAACCTATGAGAGTTTTTGTGCTGACTAGTTTGCGAAGCTGAGTGACACCCTGGAACTGTCCTTGTGGATTCATAGCCTTGGCTCAGGGGTGACCTATTGTTGAGACTTGGAATAGAAGCATCTATGGTTGGGTGGAATGTCCTTGGTTTGCAGCTAGTTGGTGATTCATTTTGTTAAATATAATTGCTCTCTGTCATGTGTTTCTATGCTTGTATATTTTTTCCGCTTTGTATTAATTAATATCTCTAAGATATGTATCTTTAATGTTCTTTCTTGTTGGTTATTGTTGTGCATGACATGTTTAAACATTATTTTATGTTGTAGAATGAATCTTGATTATTGCATGTGCTGTTATGGTGTTCTTTCATGCTTCTTTATTAATTAGATGTTATCATAATTTCAAAATTAGTTTTGAAGTGAGTTTTTGAAGTAGTGTGGCTAGCTTGTGGATGGCCGGGTATTTTACAACCCAATCTGTTTTTTTAATCTAGGGACTTGTAGAGGGTAGATACCAATAGTATCCTAGAATATAGCAATATGCAACAATATGTACAATATTATACCAACACACATAGAAGAGAGAAGGGAAATAACCAAAAGTAATGGGAGGAGCAGTAATATGCACTTTATTATTATATCATAATAATAACTCTCTTTCTATATTACATAGTAACATATTTATACTTGTGGAGTTAGTTATAGGGTAGTTTCAACTTCCTAATTGCATCGACTAGTCAACCCAATTGAGCCGTTGATCAACTTACATATTTGACTAGAAATTCGACTGAATTACATATCCAACTTGGTCAAATGCCTGGTCTATTTGAAAGAGTCTAATAGATCCTAAAATCTCCCACCCCAACTCAAATCCATTTTCACCTTGAGAAAGAGGGAGATTGTGAATTTTCAATTACAAAAGTGGTAGAGATTGGAATTACAAAATTTTGAAGAAGTTAGAGAAAAAATGAGGCCAATAATTTAGTTGGATATGCTATGTCATTTATTGAGGTTACTTGATCTAGGTGGATATCGATGGACACCCACCTATTCCACTATCTCATTTTTTTTTCCCACCTTGGCAGTTTTTCGACAGTTTTTTGGGTTCTGAACTTCCAGGGTTGTTTTGAGGCCCTAAACGACGTTTTTTGGGATTTGGGACCCAAATGGCTACTAAAGGCATTGACCTGGGCCAGCTGAAAATTTTTCTTCTCAGTTAGACATTTCCAACAGGCTATCGTGCACCTAAAACAAATATCATATCCAAAAATTACAACCCCAGGAAGTTGATGTACTAACTTACCCAAGCGGGGCCCACATGACTTTTGGCGCTTCATCTCCTAGGGTTAGGTTTTTGGATGTCTAGGGTTTTTCACATTCTTGTTTATTGTAAAAGTCCTTCAGAGCCTCATTGTAACCATCTTCTTGCGAATGAGCAAAACTGTCACATCTCTTCTCAGAGATAAGCCGCCACCATTCCAACAAGCTTTTTTTCCGCTGCATTTTACAGTTTCAACTTATTTCCTTATTGAATAGAAAACCAAATTTATTGTATCTCTATTATTTTGTGTTAAGAATATTTTAATAATCTATATTCATTTTATTCTGCTCATAAAATCTGGATCAGTGGTATCATAGAGGTATTCTCCTTGTCATATTAATGCATGCCCCCAATGAGGTCAGGGTACAAAGAATTGGGTCTCGAGCTTGTTTCTATTGAGGACAAAACCGCTCGCATGCCCAAGCGACCTTTCATGGTAGGAGAAAATAAATATGACGGGACACGATATCCTTTCAAAATGTTTCTTGAGGAATCCATCACGCAACAAAGGAATGAGATGATGGATATTTTCATGCAAATCCTTCATCGACTACCAACATGCAACACATCTTCCTCGCGCAGAGGCGCTGCCCCCTTCAAGGTACAAATCAACTTCAATATTCCTATATTTGAAGGTCAGATAGATGCAGATGTTGTAGAAAAGTTGTTGAATCTACTATAAGGGTATTTTTCTGCCCATAACTTTTTGAATAGAGAAAATATTACTTTTGCACTCCTCAAAGCCATTCCCCATGTCAAATATTGGTGGGAAAATTTATGTGAGCAAAAGGAAACAGAGGAACCCTTATTATTTACAGTCACAACCACCTGGGAATCATTCAGGGATGCTATTAAGGAACAATACTACCCTGTCGAAAGTTATGACTACTTGTATACCAAATGGACCACATTACAACAAGAAAGAGACCAAGCACTGCCAGAGTTCACAAATATCTTCCATACCTTGCGCACCAAGACGGGTATCAAAGATTAATTGCAACATCTGGTGCTCAAGTATCATGGTTCTCTGCATAGATACATTCAGACTGAAATGGAATTTCTGGACATCTCATCCTTGGGCGCGACCTACCGATATGCCGTCAAAATCGAGAAGAATCTCAAACAAAAGACGTGGAAATTTGTGCTTGGGAACCCCACACAGAAAAATCCAGGAAAGGACGACCCCAACCCAAAGAATAAAGGACAGAGAAAATATGGACAATTTCAGGAAAACCATTCCAAGACACAAGAAAAAAAGGACACCGGAAAGACAAAGAAAGATACCGGGAAGTGGTGTGACTTGCATAAGAGCCCTTCACATAACACTACTGACTACTACTCAAAGTAGTCACTAGTGGATGAAATGAAAACCTCTAAATTCGATGCGGGTTCTGAATCTGAGTCAAGACCAGAAAGGGGAAGAAGGATCATTGACGTGGAACCCCGTGCCATCGTTTCTACCACCAAGCTCCAGCCTAGTGAAATAGATGAGCCAGAAGAAGGAGAGCACCTCTTCCATTCACAGATGTGGGTAAAAGGCACCCCATTGCACTTCATCATTGATAGTGGTATCCAGAAGAACCTCATATCAACAGAGGTTGTCAAATGGTTGGCCCTGCCAACAATGCCACACCCACATCCCTACACCATTGGATGGCTTCACCAAGGAAGCACTCTCCGCGTGAGCCAATAGTGCCAACTGTCATATGACATAAAGCCCTTCAAAGACGAGGTATTATGTGATGTTTCTCCTCTCGAATTATGTAATGTTATTTTGGGCCAACCTTATTTATCGAAACGTCATGTTGTATATGAGTCTAGGCCTCATAGTGTTATTATTACTTTGAATAGGAAATTGTATAGGATACCCAAGGCAGTCCCTCCTAGTGTTATTTCCTTGATCTTTGCCAAGCAATGCAGGAAAGCCATCTCTCAGACTAGGAATTTTTTCTTCTTCGTGATTCTCTCTCTGAGTGAGCGAAATATCACAACCACATCTAGGGCCTCCGCGGCCGATATCTCCACACAATAGAAGAAAGTGGATAATGTCATTGAAGAATAATCAAATATCTTCTCCTCTCCTACCGAGGGACCTCTGCAGTTTCAGGTAAAGAATCCCATCGATCTGACCCCAGGCACATCACTACCCAATGGTCTAGTCTACTGCTGCTCTTTGTTAGAAAATGAGGAGATCAAGAGGCATATCCAGAAAATTCTCCACAAGGGGCACATCCATCCCAGCTCATATCCTTGTGGGAGCCCAATTGTGATGGTGGATAAGAAAGACGGGACCTGGCGACTCTGCATTGATTACTGAGCCCTAAATAAATTCATAGTCTAAAACTGGTACCTGATTCCCCCAATCAACGACCTCCTTGATTAGCTTGTGGGGGACAAATACTTCAGTAAGATTGATATGAAGTCTGGATACCACCAGGTCCCAATAGAACATACAAATGTATGGAAGATGACCTTCAAGTCAAAATAAGGTCTTTCTGAATGGTTGGTCATGCCCTTTGGTTTGAAAAATGCTCCAATAACTTTTATGAGGATAATGGATGATATCCTACAACCTTTCACCAATACTTTTGTAGTGGTGTATATGTATGACATCTTTATCTACAACAACACTTGGGAGAAACACTTGCAACATATTCAATAGGTTCTGCACACCCTATGGCAACACAAAATATATGCAAAATGTTGGATCATGTTGTCATTGATGCAAATGGTTTGATTGATTGATGTCAAGTGATTGATTGATGATTGATGTAATATAATATGTATTGTCCTTGATGAGAATGCATAGATGAAGATGGATCAATGAGTTGTCATTGATACATGATGAACATGGATAAATGTTCTTTCATTGGTATATGATACATTGTTGGAA
>SNQJ01S0292509.1:574-10697 GCA_010110895.2 Picea sitchensis | reverse complement strand
AAAAAACTATTTTTTTAATCATATTTTCGACTTATCTCCTTACATGGTTACTCAAATTTCAAGTGTAGGCACTCGTTGGATGCAAAATTAAATTTCACATCTAGCGAGTACCAACTCATCATAATTTTGATAGATCGACAGTAATATAAACTGTAAATATATGAAAAAAAAAACATAAAAAAAACACATTTTTTCATGTGTTTCCTCATACCTTTAATGGACCCACAGTGAGATAATCTGGAAATACACGAAAAATGTGTTTCTTTTGTTGTTTTCATATATTTCCATTTTATCTCACTATGGGTCCATTAAAAGTAATAAGATCAAGTACTTGTTGGATGCATAATTTAATTATGCATCCAACGAGTGCCTACACTTAAAATTTGAGTAAACCTGTAAGGAGATAAGTTGAAAATATGACAAAAAATAGTTTTCTTTTTTTCCCTTTTGTTGGTTTCTATTCTACTTTATTAGTTATATACTATGATTTTCCCTTACGGACATAAGTTGACCCAGGTTCATATTTAACAACTTCCAACAAAATCTCTCTAAAACTATCGTCCCCCTGGTAAACCAGAAGGAAACGCAACACACAAGGTGTACTGCATAGTCTCACCTGAGATAGCTCTATGGGTGGCTGCAATACTCAGATGCTTGTAGCCCGGGAATGAGTGGAGATCTATGGTTGTAAATTGTGATATTTATTTTTTTAGTCTAACCTCTTGATTTAAACAGTCATTCTTATTCATGCATGTGGAGTATCAGATATAACTAGTTCCTTCATTCATTCACCTAGCATTTAATCCTTAACAACAATGGAAATGCATACATTCAATCACATAACACAAGATTTACGGTGGTTCACCACATCCTGGGCTACGTCCACAAAGATATTTCTCTCAATCTCTTTATTATGTATCAACAATATGTCGCGCTACACACGTTTACAATGTTGGATCTTACAATCTCAATAGTCTTCCCGATCCCTGCGAGGTTGACTAGATCACACTAGGATCCTTAGCCTGCGATCTAACCCTGAGGATCGAGTTGCTCAATTCTTCTCTAGCTCACCATCTTATGAAATGTTTCATTTCTTACAAACCTTACAACTTCCAGACTCTCTCTACCTCCTAGGTACTACTGATCTCTTCCTGTATCTATCGAACTCAGGGACTACTCTCTTAGACCAGGTACTATTTATATCCATGTCTTTGGCTCATCATCCATTACAATATATTGCAAAAACCATAACCCTAACGTATTTAGGTCTCCCTTGCATGCGCGCCTCGCATGCTTTCCTCACACATGTTGGTTTTCCTTCCAGTTGTCCTTTCTTCCCTTTGTGCTTCTCTCCCAAAAAGTAGCCTTTTCCAAAAATGGGTCTGCGTACAACAAGCCCTCAACACTGACATGTGGCTCATCTCGATCCACCTATGCTTTGTGGACTTATTCAACAACTCTTTCTAGAGCATGGAACTTGTCTGCGAGTTCCCTTCCTTGTATTTGAGCCTATGCGGTCTTTTCTTTGAGTGCATCTAACACTTTCATTGTTATCTCCTCCCAGATCATTTATGTGCATTATGTCTGTGTTTGCACCATGTTCTTCTTTTCCTCATTTTCCCGTGCAATGACCTCTACTGCTAGCTCTTGGAGAGGTTCCATTTGAGCTTGTTGGTCCTTCTTCTGCGTCATCACAACTACTAGCTCTACTTGCAGCTTCTTCATGTCTTGCATTCCTTTGAGGTGCTCGGTGATCTTCATCATTTTCTGCCTCTGCTTGAGGTCCTAGATGGATGCACTTATATTTTCCTCTTTTTGGTCATAGTGATAGTCATGTTGATATTCTTATATATTTGTCCATACCTGCATTTCCCTATCAAACAAGTTGACAACTGCGTTGACTTTTCGTTCCATTTCATCCATCTATCCGACTGCTTCTTACTTCCTTTGTTCCTTCACCTCCGGGAGAGTGGTAGGAATGAGTTTCTCCTGAAGGTTGTTGTTCTCCTGCCTTTATTGATCAATTGTTTGCACAATATGATCAATTTTACATGTTGTCATGGGCTCTACTATTTGCGCTCTTTTTGGAATTCTGTCATAGGCTGGAGACACTCCCTGCTTGAGCCTATCTGCACTATATTTCTCATCTTTGGTCTCGAGATTAACCTACTCGAGCACCAACTCCAAATCCTCTATGTTTTCCTTTGTGTGCTACAACTTTGTTGCATCTGTTCGTGCGCGTGACTGCACCTCTTGCGCAACACTGACTTGTAGTTTGTATAGTGCCTTGGTTGGTATCCTCTCCATTACCAACTGTATCTGCACCAGATATTTCAAGGGTGTTTGGGCTACAATGTCATCTAGGCGTAGCATGTTGGGTGTAATTTGGAAGGTCGAGCTCACCTATGCTATCGTCTGGATCATCTCATGTTAGCTCGATGCATCATTGCCTCGTGCTTCTGAGGCTGCAAGGAATGACTCTGTTCCTCTATCTTCCCTCTGTGCTTCTCTAATCTGCTTTAGGACATGCCTTATATCGACCAACTCGTTCTAAACTTGGTCCCTTTGGTGCTAGGAGTCTTCAAACTCCTCAACTGCCATGTCCTAGACTCTTTCATCCATGAGGTATGTGTCGTCCTCAGTGATTATGTATTATGGTAGCTGGTTGTGCACCTTGGCATTTTTGCGCGCACCCCCAATGTGTATGATCTACCTCTTGTCTGGCCTTGTTCCTGTGGGGTAGAACTCAATGGGGTTCCTTTTACTATTGCAACCCCTTTTTCTGATTCTTTCAGTGCCTGGGTGGTGTCCATTTTCCGGCCTGGGTACCTTTCTTTGGCACACCCCCCTTCTTTTGTTGTGTCGACTTCTGACTTGGCTTTGGCTTCTTCGGCACAACTTTATCCCCGACAGGTTTCAGAACTTTCCCTGCATCAGCCTCCTTACCTGTGGGCATCTCTTGCGTGAGAACTGGAACTCTCTAGTCATCTTTCCAATACCTAATTTCCATCTCTACATCTTCTTCCTTGACACAGTATCACAATTGTATCCATCCCTTCTCGGGATCCCTTCATACTTGGATCCATACGGTGTGCTTGGTCACTTTGAAGGTGGCGATGTCCCAATATTGCGTGATCACTTCTGGAGTAATTCGCCAAGTGTTGGCAATACTTTCTTGGAGGTCATTGTAATACCCCATGAACATGCTTACATTTTTACTTCTGAATTTTCGGTCTGAAGTGCTCCCCAACGATGTGTATTGCGTTGCGTGGCAATGATTGGTCCACTCACAAACGTATGTGTACTGGGGCTCCCTCCATCTAATCAAGGAGATCGATATGAGTAGCTAAGAGTAATGAAACTTTTTCCCTAGGTCATGCACGTCTATGCAGTCCTCAAGGAACATGTTTAATAAGTACGGGGCCCAACTGAGCATGGCGGCCTCCGCACACTGTGTTGTAGCTGTGAGGACCTTGACAGGGACTTCCTCCTTGTGGAACTTCCTCAGCAAATTGCAAGCCATGAGTTGTTGCTTCGTTGATGCACTTGATGATGATTCCACATGACTCTCTCTCTATGTCATATGTCTTTTTCATCTCCTCCACCAACTCCTTCTCCTTTGTCTTTTCGTCGAGGTACTGTGCGGGATTCTCCTCCTAAGATGACAGACCTATAATATAAGAAATGAGCTCCATGTCTATAGAGACAAGATATTCCACCCATAGATACCCTTCGTGGATGACTGCCATCAATTTCTTAACGTAGTTTTTACGTCACGACCCCTTCCAAAATGTGGGATATCCAACAGGTTTAGAATTTTGATGTTGGCCAATCTGGTTGCCCACTGTTTTGGTTGTAAAATTGGATCACCGAAGTGTCATGTACCCACGCTGTCAAGGTAGACATGCCTTGAAAATTCATGGAACTTGTCCACATCGGCCACATCGTGGTCCATGTAGCGTAGTTTTTTCACACATCCCAGAAGGTTAGGCATTGCTTGTACCCCTTCCGGAATGTGCAGCGGGACTATGTTTGTTGCATCCTGTCTAGGCGATGATCTTGTTATGGGTTGTTTTCCCTTTCACTATGGTGGTTGGCTTGAGATTCCAACCTCCATTTTTATGTCATCGGCATATGCCTCTGATCTGATAACATCTTCTACTAGCCCCTCCTCCTGCTACTCTGGCTTTGCTATGTGTGACCGTCCTAATGCGACCACTTCTATCTGGTTTGGGGTTGTCCCCTTTACCCTCTGGGCCTCTTCAGTTTGTTCAGGGCACGCAAGATTGTTTGAATACTTGGCCTGTTGGCCCTGTCCCATTTTCGGCATATCAATGTCCATGCCAAACACTGTTGTTGGTTGGGATTCCTCCACCATGGGTGTGGTGCTCGTTGGTTCCACATTGGGTGAGGGAATTTCATCCAAGTTGAAGAATTTGACAGTCTTTGTGGGTTCCTATTCTATTCCCTATGGCTGCTATGGTGCTCTATGATGGCTTCAAGGTTTTTTGCAGGCCTGGCTTGACACACCTAGATTGGGTGGTGTCATGGTGGTTAAGGTTGATTTCTACCGAGCTAGTTAGTTCTGTATCTCTTGTTAAATCGCTCTATGCTCCGTATATTCTCTCACTTTGTGATTTCACAATTTCACAATAATTGTTCTATTACCCATGTGCCTTCCTTATATAACAAGTGTCGTGAAGCTTCTTGGAGAAGCTACCCGAACTGTGGTTTAAATGAATTGGTGTTTCCCGTGTACATGAAATTCAATTTCCTTGATGCTGCCAATTGGCGCAATTAATTTGAAGTCTCTTTGAAAGTACTTGACATTCAATTTGATAGATGCTGCTAGTTGGAACCTTTTTTCCGTAACCGCCATTTTTCCAATTTCCTCCTATTTTTGACCGTTGGTCCTTTTTCCAGCACGCTAAGTTTTCCAAGTGCACGGTATATTTTTTAGCTGGTGCGTGTGGACATTTTTATTTTTTTCCCGCTAACTCTATTTTAGTTGTGCGCTATCTTTTGGTGTCTGGCATGGTAACCCCCTTGTTGCTGGCACGATAACTCTATTTTTTTTTTTTTTTACTTTATAGGTGCTAGGAGGTCGACTATCCCTACACAGTTTCATTCAACTCTCATTGATCATTCCTCTGAGTTATGTTCCTCCCAAATTCTTCAAATTTATAGCTCCCCCATTTGTGACAGTTTTTACTTCGTATGGTCCCAACCAATGCATTCTGAATTTTCCTAGGTGCTGAAGAGATTTATTGTCGTACACCAAGACTAGGTCTCCCTCTTTGAAACTTTTCCTTTTAATATGTCTATCATGCCAAGATTTGTCCCTTGCTTTCTGTACCTCTTGGTGAAACCCTGCTAGAATCTTATCTTCTTCCATGAGCATCAACTGAATTATCCTTTCTTGTATTGTGCCTCATTCTGTCATGTTAGTAATTGTTGTTACGCACAGACTAGGTACCAAAAATTCTAATGGCACCACTTCTTCTTGTCCATACACCAATCTGAATGGTGTCTGCCCTATAAAAATTTTACATGTAGTTTTGTATGCCCACAGTACTACTGGTATCTTCAAGTCCCAATCATCCATGTTGACATTGCAGATCTTTGTCAGTGCATTCTATAGGATCTTATTAAAGGCTTCCACTATTCCATTTGATTGAGGATGATATGGTGTACTCTTTTGATGATAGACTTCAAACTCCTCAGCCATAGCCTTAATAGTGTTGTTAATGAAGTGAGTGCCTTATGTTAACACTTTGTAATTCCTAGAGGTTGTCAAGGGTAGAAGAAATTTATAGAGGTAACTATCAAAACCACTTTTGAAACTGGGATCTAGCCCTACCAGTTTCAGAGAGGGATCTCTTTGTATGATTTAGATTTGTTTAATTTTTAGATATTAGGCTAGTTGTGATAATCCAAATTTGTTTGTTTGTAAAAGTTGGCTGAAGGAATCCATTAAAATTCCATTGAGCTATGGGGTCTATATTAAAGATCAAAATTAGATTCAACTTTTTATGAGGTTTTCTTCACAGGGAAATGTAGTAAAACTATTGAATCTATTGAGATTAAATGAGATGGATAAGACATAAAAGATGGGAAATCCACCAAGAAAAGGAGCAATTAAGAATTCCCTTACTTAATGTTAGATGAAAAACATATAGACCATTAAAAGACCAAAAACAGAGTATGCAAGATAAATTATGTTCTATTAACTTCCTTTTAATGATTAGAATATGAAATACATAAATGATCATAGAGAATAAGAAAGCATTTAATAGAGAATGAGAAGCATCACCAACAATTTGACACGATAATCCTGTAAATTGGCATGTTTTATTATTGTTCGGTCCTTTTGAAAACATTACACAATAGCTCCTAGGTGCAAAAATCAACCCTCAATACTTCGAAGGAACAAGTATTTATACAATATTTTACATCTGATCCTGTCACAAATGACCAGGATATTATGGAGAAAAAATCTAACTAACTATATCTCAAATTACAAAATATAGGAATGATGCTAATATATTCAGATCCTTGGTGTTGATTTTATGGAAGTAGTTGATGGCTCATAATATTTGACTTGACTGCCTTCTCCATGCTAACTCGAAACTCCACATCACTTTTACTCAAGTAAAGAACATAAATATTCCCATCTCTTTTTATTAGGGATGGCAACCTTGAGTAACTTTCTGTATATCTCGTCCATCTCAGTGTACTTGGAAAAAGTGGTCTTTGTGAAAAAAATATGTTTTATCTCATGTTGGATGCTCAGGTCCAACTGTAATGTTTCTAGGAAATCCTTTCCAGAATTTCTTCCTTGTATACCTGCAAATTTGAAACCATATTTTGCCACTGTATTGATCTTCTGCTTGTAATCTGATAGAGTAATGAGCTTGTCATTTAATACTAGCAGTCCAGGGAAGCCCTTCTTGTGTAGTACTTCAATTTTGCTGAAAAATATCTGAACTCCAATGTCCATCACCTGAGCCTTCTCCTCTAACTGCAACATCAAACCTTTCTTGGTCAAGACCTTCTTGACCTCAAGGATGGTCTATGTCCTATCTTCAATCTCCAATGCTTCCAACTTCTGCTTGTTCATGGAGTTTAGGAACCTGATAAGCTCAGTGGACTCTGTAGGTCTTTCCCCTAGTTCTTCTCTGATTTTTTCAATGGATTCTCTTGCCTTCTGTACCAGTTCATGTTGTTCAAAAATAATTTGTATAAATGGCCATATTTATGCCATAGACTTGTTGATATCCATCCAGATATTTTCCTTGGCCTCATATAGTGTCTTGGCCATGACAGTCTCCTTCTGCAGCTGTTGTAGTTGTTGACTGAGTCTCTAAGATTTATGCATTTCTGCATGATAGTTTTACTGGAACATGGACTTCAGGTCTTGCAGGATTTTTACCTCTTCTTGCAACTTTATGATTTCCTCCCCTTGAAGGGACATGTCTTCCATAGACTTCACCAACTTCTCAGAAACATCTGGAACTCTCACTGGGATAGCTGATGGAATTTCTACTATTGTAGTTGTTGTTGTTGTTGTTATACTAAGTCCTATTAGAGGGACTGCCTCGAGTGGAATAATAACCATTTTCACACTCTATTCTCTATCTTTGATCAATTTGTCCAACTCAGCATCCATCTCTTTTATCTGTGCATTCTGTTCCATGATCAGCTTTAGCATCTCCTCTTTGTGGCCTTCACTTTCATCCATCTCCTTTTCTTAGGAATCCTTAGTGGCTACAAGTTTCAGTTGCTTTATCAAGGAGGCTATATCAAAAATTTTCTTCTTCATCAAGTCTTCAACTACCTTGACATTTGATGGATCATATCCATTCTTTACCACTAACTATTCTAGAGATTTATTCTTATTGTCTTTGGCCAAAGAGGATATATTATCCAGCTTCAATTGGGATTGGATGTTATTCAGAGACACTTGAAATTTTGAAGCAATCACTGATGTGTTTGTCAAGGTGGAGAAAATCATCTCCCATGTTTCCCTATGCATGTCCGTCTGGTCCGCTGGATGGACCTCCTTCACATCAAACTCAAAGGAAGTTTTCTTGTAGTTAGTAGATGTCTTGGGATGAGGTACTTGTGCTTGTAGGAATTCCATTTGCATTATTCCCTTCTCTATCTCAAATGATGATAGTAGTCTATGTTGGGAAGTAGAGGTCTACTTCCAAAACTGGGCATATATACTACTATTCAGGAGTTCATTCCTCTGCTTGATTTGTTTGCATTTTTCAAAGATATTTGACCCTGTTGGCTCATGAGAGGACTCGACTGACATAGTAGTGTCTGTTTGTTTTTTGGATGAATATGAGGACACTATGTACTGAATGCCTGAGAATGTTGAGGAATGTGGTCCCTCCATGACTATGGTGGACTGTGTTTTTCCTTATTTAAGCATGTATGGTGTGTGACTAGTTTTAGCCCTCTTCCTGTAAACTTGAAAAAATTCAACTGACACCTCTATGACTAAAGGTGAAACCTATTTCCTAGCTCTCTTTTATGTTTGTACTCGAGGAGTGCTGGTATGCGAAGCAGTGACAGGGGGATGTTGATCTTCTATTTCCAACAATGTATTTTATTGCCAATCTATCTGATTCATATACTTTTCCACTTCAGGCTTGTGTACATGAGCATAAGGAGTGATCTTCTATTTGACCCTGAGTTCTGATATGACACCAAATGGGTCATAATTCCATGTGAACATTCGAGTGAAGTTCATTTGTTTCAATAGGTTGCCAGTCTCTTCTCCTGCAGCTTTGTTGTTGCATATGAAAGAACCAATTTGGATTTTGATTCAGAGTTGTTTTTTTTTCTTAACTGATACAAAATGGATGTCATCAGAGTTTATCATTTGCCTGATATATTCCAATGCAAAGATCCTGACAGGGAGATATTTTGGTAGTCTGTATGGTGGAAATTCACATCCATATACTCCGATTTCAGTATGGTTCTGGTACAGATACCAATCCCATGTTTTTGCCAACTCAGAGAGGTGAAGAATTCTCTGGACTTCTTCATTAATTCTTGGTTCCATTTTGTTGTTGAGCATGCACACCAATGGGTGATAAAACTGATCAATGAAATCTTTAAAGCTGAACTCAGTGGAATTTTTCCTCATTCGTCATTGATTGAGGATTTCCTTCCTGATCCAATTTTTGGAAATCACATGAGACTCTATCTGACTAAAAGAACAAAAGCAAGTAAACCAATACTGAGGAATATCTGAACACTCCTTCTGTTGAGAATTTGAAAAACTTCTCATGTATGTTGTCCGCAAAAAACTAATTGAAATCAAACTGGATTGTATCTTTCTCTTCTATGGAGAAAATGGAAAGAAAACCTAAGATAGGTTCTTCTACGCATTCATCAGAAAAATATCCTAACAGACAACAGAGGGTGGAAATAATTTGGTTTTCCCTCATAGAGAAAATGGAAGATGGATAGGGGGGGGGTTTCTTAGGAAACTGGGCATCTTCTGGTAGAAAGATTTCAAAAATTTGGGCTCTTTAGGGGAAGGAGAGTTTCTGATAGAGATCAGTTAAGATTTTGAAAGAGAACGGGCTTGCAGAGTCAATTCTGGGGATCTGTAACATATGATTGATCGATTAAGGCATAATGGTGAACAAGGTTTAACCAGACGAAGATATGATGGCCCTTTGGCTGGTAAGATAATGAGCTTGACACTTAAGGGAAAATTTTGGGAAAGGAAAGGTCTGTGGAAACATGTATAAGGGAAAATTGGACTCGCAGAGTCCAATTTCATCACTTTGATCCAACAAAATGTCTTTTAGCCAAAAGTGTAATTCGAAAAAATCGAATTCACACTTTGAATATGTAATTCTATAGTGTTTGTCTGCCAGGGGAACACGATCCAGGTCGATGGGAGGGGGGATAAATGGATTTTCAGCAGTTTCAATGGATTTAGCTTTGGGAGCCATGGCTAACAGAGATATGAGGGATAAAAATGGATGATTGTAGTTACCCGGATTAATGGTGCCTGTCGATAGTGTATCTTGGTGGCAGTTAGCTTGAAAATTGGATTCAGCACGGTGTCAACAATGTCTGGATCTGCGAATAGGGT
>SNQJ01S0292506.1:0-10697 GCA_010110895.2 Picea sitchensis | reverse complement strand
GTACAAACATTCTATGCCTACTCCATGAATCTATCCTTCCTGTCTTTATAATGCAAAATCATTTGATGCAAATGTTTGCCCAATCTATGCCAAAACTCAATACACTAGAATTCCAGATTATCCCCAAGACCATTAGCTGAAAAGAAACTGATTAGAGGTCGTTAATATGCAGCATAAACCAAATCGACAACTGCAAGATAGATAGGGCAAATAAGCTTCTTTCTCATGCAAGCTTATGTTTAGAGTATTTTTACTGAGAATGCGTAATCCCCCACGACATGACCTTAAATCCTTGAAATGGTGGAAATGTGTAGTGGCCCATGGATATGCTAAAAAAGGGTGTTCTTTTCTCTGCCACAATTGTCCCGTGACAGAGTAAATCGAAATTTCACAGTAATTCAAACTTACCAAGTGGAATCATCTGTGTAGCTGCTTGTTGTTCATGCAGATCTCTCCTTATGCCTACAGTACCACATAAGTGCCCAACATATGTGCAACTTGTTTTGGAAACATATTACAGATCCAATATGCCTTCTTTCCAAATCTGTTGGTATTTTGATACAAAACATACACGTGCAAAACAAATACAAATTCACATATTCGTAAACATATACAACATTGAATGAGAATGAAGCAGCTGGTCAAGAAATCAACTACTCACATTTGAAATCGTCTGTGGTCCAACCTACACCATACCAGCAATCATTAAAATTAAAAACATTGAAATATGAAACAACCATGGCCAGAAAATTCTATAAAACAGAAAAATAGATAATAAAAAAAATTGCGTATTATGTTGATTGATAGTGCGGAAGGAAAGTCTTACAAAGTCCAAAAGGCCAAAACATATATAACGAAAAAGGATAAGAAATAATAATTCTCCGAATAAATTATCATAAGCAACTAAAATCGCCTAAGACATCTTTGCATAAAAGAGATTGGCAAATCAATGAATCTTAGCCACATTCTGAACATATTTAAGATCAAAAATAATTCTTATTGAAATCTATATATAACGTTTACATGTGTCTCGAAGTATGCAGATGCAGATGACTATTTATCATTTACACAAATACCCAAGTGAGCCATGAAGTATGAGGTCAGAACGTGTAAAAATGCACATGTGGCCTGGCAGGTATAATATCTAGGCTCCTAATATATAATCTGCTACAATAGCATGTTTAGCCTAGTCATCAATGCCATCATTGTGCTTGTTGTCATTCTGTTGGTCTCGCAGGTTGCAACCCTGGTGCTTGCTGCTCCAATCTGTGCAATCAAGCAAAGAAATGCTACAACGTCCGTATATATTTATCAAAATAATTAATTGATTTCAAATGAAAAAGAACAAATTTATCACATCTGCGAGTACATATACACAATCAATCTTCGCATACCTGTGTGCTGGGCTGCACCATTAATGGATCATAAATATATCGGGTGCCTCGTACCTGATGTAGAGTTCGTGCAACCATGCCATCCATATACTTAGTTGCATCGTCCATAACTCTAGATGGTGCTGCATTGTTTTCTCATCTTCTTGCATTGTCCTCTCATCTTCTTGCCATCTTGCCGGAATTGTGCAAAGCCTGGACATGAATTTATTCATGAGTGTACACAAAAAAACTCAAACATACACCTTGACTTTTGAGTAATATACACAAACAATCTTTGCATAAGTGTGTGTTGAACTGCACCGTTCACCGTTAATGGATTTGGGCGCCTGGAATGAAATGCATAGTCTGTGGAAGCAACTCATCCCTATGCTTAGTCTGTGGAACCTCATCGCTATGCTGCATCTTATCGAACTGCTTACCCACGTCCTCCATCATCTTATTGAAATACTTAACGATGAGATGAAGATAGGGATGAGTTGGTTCGACAGACTATGCATTTCGTACCAGGTGCAGGTGCCCATGAGTTGGTTCCACAGACTATGCATTTCGTACTAGCTGCCCAATGTATTCATGATCCATTAATGGTGCAGCTCAATACACATGTTAAAGATTATTTGTGTATATTACTGAATAAATCCATGTCCAGGCTTTGCACAATTCCTGCGAGACTGTAAGAAGACGAGAGGACAACAGGACCATAGACGAGAGGACCGGACCATCTAAAGTTATGGAGGATGCAGCTAAGTATATCAACGATGATGTATCATGTATCTCCATAAAATCAGAATCAGCAAATACTGTAGCTTGCTTCAGCTGGTAAATTCTGAACATAACTCATATATGGGGCACCTAGTAACAGAGGGTAGTAGTCTTCTCGCAGGCCCCAAATTCGAAATGTGAATAACACTCGAACCGTGCCAACAACAGGAATGTCTCGAATCCGACCTGGAGTAGAAGGCGATGTGGGTTTTAAACCCAGAGCCTTCATTGTATGAATAGACATTACATTAGATGGAAGAGCAGCATTCAAAAGAGTTCCATTCACGGCCTTTCCCGCTACGACCACGTTCATCGTTCCCTTGCTTTTGCTCTTGTCATTTCCATTGGCACTACCCTTGCTGTTTCCATACTCAGTCATTTTGGCCCACACACAAATCTTCCTTCAACTGAGTAACCACACAAGCGTCAAATCCTCCTCCTGAAGGCAAAACTGTGAGTAGAGAACCCCAGAATATCAGACTTATCCCTTTCTTAAGCAAAACCTTCGCTGTGCATCTCTCTGCGCCTACCATCGGTCTTTCTTGCCCTAACCCTAAATCTTTTACAGAAATTAGAAGGAAAGCCATCCGTTCACACCTATCTTCGAATCAACGGGATTGTCCCGTGACTAAGTATGGGTGGGTATGACTCCTAAACCTTCTCAGAACATGAACATTAACTCAGCGTAGCTATGATGTAAGATATGATTAAACAAAGCTAGGTTCGGGTTCAGCACAATCAAGAAAAGGAAGAAGACATTACTCTTTTATTATCAGAAAAGTAGCAACCATGTGTCAATTCTATTTGGTTTCATTTGATGGTTATCCTTGCAGTTCAAAACTACTTGAAGATTCTGGAAATAACTCAGACCAGCAACCCATATGAGGATTAGTTGTTGATGTTGGCATTTCAAAACACCCCCATTACTTACAGAACTCCCTCTGTTGCTGCAATAGAAATACAAACCAGGAGCAGAAATGACACCTCCACTCGACTTCCCCAGCCTAAACCTACATTCACAGCCGTCCTCCTTCGGGCGGGCAAATGCCTTTATTTGAGTCTAGTCCTTAAAACGGGTGACGAGCTACACTCATTCCTTGCAGCTGTGAGGCCCATCCGGCCGTCCTCCTTCGGGCGGGCAAATGCCTTTATTTGAGTCTAGTCCTTGAAACGGGTGAGGAGCTACAGTCCTTCCAGCTGTGAGGCCCATCCGGCAGATGCCCTAGGGTACATACAGCCCATCTATCTAGGTTGACCTGTATGCAGATTTTAGAGTTATGAATGCAGATTTTAGAGTTATGAGTGTTATTAGGGTTTATTATAATATATTTGTGTTTATTCCTCTTAGGAAAAGAAGTGGGAAAGTTAAGTATGGATATTTCCCTACCAATCAATAATAACCATAATATATTAACACATAATTGCAAATTTAGTCATAATTTGCCTACATAAAAACCTCACATACTCTACATTAAAAAATTTCTCTTTATATTCAATAAAAATATAAAAGTGTAGGTCTTTTACGCCAAATGAAATAAAAATATAAAAGTGTACGTCTTTTACGTCAAATGAAAGGTAATCACTGGTTGCCATGTGAAAATTCAAAAAAAATATGACCAGTATCATATTGCCTAATCTAAACCCACAAAATATTATCCAGCGATGTTATAGAGGTCCCCATATTACAAAACATTCTCAAAATACTACACTGCCATTAGACAATGGAGCGAAAGTGCTCAAGGCTTAATACAAACTTATGTGCATAGTTGGGCCCTCATGCCCTTCTTCACAAAGTAGTAAGCTATAGATTCTGGAAGCTTCATAAGCGCTCGCTTTGAAAGGTAATCTGCCTCTTGATTGTCTTCCCTATAGACATGGTCAAAAGTGATGTCCCTAAATTGATTAATAAGGTCTGAAATTCTTTCCTTCGAGCTCTCCAAGGTAACCACCTGTAGTGATCCCTTTCCTTTTAGCCAATCGATGACAATTCTAGAATCTCTAAGGATTTGGATCTCGGAAATAAAAAGGCGAGAGGCTAAAGTTAGTACTCTGCATACAAACCTCACTTGATAACAAATGACATTTATCAATGATTAACAATAATGTAGGCACACTTCACATACTCTATATGTTTTTTTTTAACAATAATGATTAGATTTTGTATCATAAGGTGTTGCAACCATACCAATGGGTGATGTCATACAAAAAAATTTAAAATTAGTCATGGCTATCAGATAAAAATAGGCCGAGCTAAGTTTAAACATTTTGTGTTGTGTTTAAAATACCAAATAGTTTTGGCAGACAAACTGCCTTACAAACATAAACACTAGGCCTAGCCAATTTTAAACATCTTGTGTTGTGCTTAAAATACCAAATAGTTCTTTCACATAAATTGCCTTACAAACATAAACACCAAAAATACGGTTTATCTCTTTGCAGTTGCATTTTATTTATGTCTATATTATTTTGTTGTATATCTATTTTATGTAACTTAGCATCAAATTAATCATAACAACTTTTAACTTCAATATATAAAGAATTTATCACTAAACTAAGGCACATATTTGTTTTTCTGGTTTTGAAAACACCTAAAGAGACCTAGTACTCTTAAAACGGAAAAGCTCCACTCATTGTTCTAACAAATTAATCTTCCTTCAAAATTTGGATTTAGGGCTTAAAGCAACTTGGGTTCCATTCCCTTTTTCCTATTGACCAACCCTACAAGAGTGTTTTCAATGTTGATTCATTAATGTCTATTTTGAGCATCATCGTTATATATTTCAGTTGGTTGTAATACAAAGCATTTTGTGTTTTCCCCGGAAGAAAGATTTTCAAATAGTGTGTATGTTTCCTCAATTGATTTTGCATCAATAGCTTGGTCTATAAATCTTGTTGGGATAATGGAAAAATTGGTCTTTTTGTTGTCATTGTGCATACGTTCTTTCTGAAGGGGATTCTCCACTTTTGTTCCTCTCTTCTTGCTCCACAACAAAACCAATTCAACAAGAAGCTTCCCCCAAGGTTTGATTCTCCTTTCCTCGTTAATTTTCCATCTATTTGATGTTTGGGAGATGGTAGCAGTTCACAGACATCTTTTTATTTTATATTTACATCTAGAGTTTCAATTTTAGTATTGAATGATATTTGGTCAACTTGGGCACCAAATCACACACAACAAAGTCCATCAGGTTCGACAACAATGTAGAGAAGGATCATTCATAAAGTCTCCAAAAGTTCACATGGATCGACCCAAGAGAAAGAGCGGTGCTAGCTTCTTTTGAAAAAATTGTGCTACCTCTTGCTCATAAAAAAAGGAAGGAAAAGTATGTTGGTTTTGAATGAGGGTTTAGACCCTAATAAAAACATAAGAAATCCGACCAGGTTTACTAAATTTATGTATTTCGTATGGAGGTATCGACTGAGTCGCGGGTCTAGGGTTTTGCAGTCGCTCTGAGCCGCGTGGTTCCAACCGCTGCCCCGCTGGGGCTCATGTCTCGCAAGGAGGGAGGGCCGACAAGCTCCTCCTACAGCCAAGCCACAGCAAACGGAAATGTTGCAGAGGGTACGAGACGGCCGACCTTCGAGCCACCGCCAGATCTACGTTCGAAATTACTGGAGGAGGGCACATTCAAGGACCGAGATATGGACATTGATCCAGAGAAAGAGACCATCCCTTCCACCGTGTCAGCTCCATGGATGCCAGGTAAATGTATTCCACAAGCCCCAAAATATGTTATCAGCTCACCATGCATAGAAGAGCAAAAACAGTACATGAGAGATTATGCCCTGGTTGGAAAATTCCTAGGGCTCTGGCCTTCTGAGCGTGATCTGATTAAATGGATACAATATTGGTGGAAGCCAAAGGTCACTACGAGCTACAACTGAGATCCAAGGGGTTTTTCACAATCATCTTCCATAACCTTGAGGATCGCAACCGCGTTTTCGATGGGGGGCCGTATTTTTTCAACTCGGCAGGTCTATTCTTACGATTCTGGATAGAAAAGTTCAGCCCTGAGAAGGAGGACTTTTCTCATGCACCTGTTTGGATCCGACTATACTCTCTTCCGCAGGAATTATGGCTAGAGGAGGTCCTGGCCGGTATAGGCAACACCATTGGCATCTATGTCAAATCTTCCGAAGCAACCAAGCAGAGGCGCTATACCTCCTATGCATGAATCTGTGTGTACCTGAACATCGCCAAGCCACTCCCAGGATCCATCATATTGGAATATCAAGACGAAGACTAGACCCAAACCATCGACTACGAACACATTCCGTTCCGATGCCGGAAATGCCACGAACACGGCCATCTTTTTAGGGAATGCCCCCTCAACATTGTTCAGAAAGAAGGGAACCCTGAAAGCAGCAAAGACAAGGACGACTTCACTCAACCAACAAGGAAAAGAAGACAAGGAGGGAGGAAGCAGCCAGCCCAAGTAAGTAAAGATCCCTCTTCTAGCAATAGATATGCAATTTTACAAGACCAACCAGAAAATCTCGTAACCCAAACACAACCCACTGAACCACTTCCGGATAACGGCTCCCAAGCCGCCAAACATGGGGAAGTACGACCTCCACAGGGTAAGGAGCCAGACTCTATCCCCCTAAACGTGGCTCAAGATCCGCCGGACTCTCTGGAGACAGAGGATGGGGACGCAGAAATGGAGATGGAGGAGCAAGACCTAGTTGGGGTAGATTTGGAGCACCTCGAGCACGCCTATAGGCAGCAAAAACTTTACACCATACCCAGGGATCAATTACGAAAGGTACACAAGGTCTTCCTAAATTCCTCAGCAGGGTCCTCTGCAAGAGCTAGCCAAGGGCTCGGAATACAGAGTAGTCAATCAAAAAACCCAGGTAAATCTCAGAAAGACGAAAAAAAAAGAGGAAGGAAATCCACTAACAAGCTTATACAATAAATAGGCAACTTCATGGTCAACTCCAGGCAAATCCACCTGATCTCGGACAGCTTCCCGGCTCTCCCCACCCCCCCGTCATCATGAAGATTATCTCATGGAACATCAGAGGCCTCAACGGACATAGCAAGCACAAATTGCTACGGGATCTGATTATGGTGGAAAAACCTGATATAGTACTTCTGCAGGAAACAAAATGCTCCTCAGAAGATGTCGACAGACTACTTCCATATTGTTGGAAGCAAGGGGAAGCAGTCTGAATAGCAGCCACAGGTACAGCTGGAGGACTGGCTATACTCTGGAACACGAACACAGTACTGCTAGAAAACTCCATTGCCACCAGATGGTCCATTACAATAGACTACAGGCTCATTGGCTCAAACAAGCTGGGCCACCTGACTAATGTCTATGGCCTGGCCAGCCTAAGGGAAAAGCAGGCCTTCCTCGGGAATCTGAACTACCTATCCAATTTAATGCAGCACAATAGATGGATTATTGGAGGAGATTTCAACATCATCCGCAGCTTGGAAGAAAAAAAAGGCAGATCAAGACAGTTGGATCGAGAAACCAATGACTTCAACAGTCTCATAGACAACCTTCACCTCATAGACTCATAAACCATCAATGGCATTCATACCTGGACAAATAGAAGAACCGAAGCACACCAAATTGCTTGCAAACTCGACCGGTTTCTCATCTCGGACTCCCTCATGTTGGAAGGCATAGCCTTGGAAGCTACCATCTTGAATGTTCTTGGTTCGGATCACTGGCCTATTCAGCTATGGATGGATGTGCCAGGCACACTGGGAAAGAAACCCTTCAGGTTTGAGCAGTTCTGGCTCGACCACCCTGATTTCCAGACAAAAATACAGGACTGGTGGAGGGAGGCAGAGGTTTCTCAAGGCTAAAAAATGTACAGATTTCAGCAGAAGTTAAAAAACCTCAAACAACATCTCAAGCTCTAGAATAAGCAAACATTTGGCAACATCTTTGATTCCCAGAAGCAGCTTTCAGAACGAATGGCCGAGATTCAAGACCAGATCAGAACACAAGGGTTAACGGAAGAGCTAAAAGCCCAGGAAGACATAGTAAATCAACAGCTAGAAGCACGAAAAAGACAAGAAGAGATTCTTTGGAAACAGAAATCGTGTATCCAATGGCTCAAGGAGGGGGAACGCAATACCAAATTCTTTTATAGAACTGTCATCCACAGAAGGCACTCCAATAAGATCAGGCGTCTCATCTCTGCTGCAGGGGAGACCATTCATTCTCACGAAGACATGGAGTCGACCCTAATTGAATACTATCAAGATCTCCTCACGGAACCTCTCCCAGACAGACATGAGTCCATTACTAAAGTCACGCAGCATGTGCCCTCCCTCGTTACCCAGGAGCAAAACTCAACCCTACTTCGGCCCATTACAATCGAGGAAGTGGATCAGGCGCTTCAGGATACCCCCAAAAGCAAGGCTCCTGGACCTGACGGTTTCACCGGTGACTTCTTCCACCATTGTTGGCTGATGATCAGGGTAGAGGTTTGGGAAATCCTGGAAGATTCCAGAGCTACCAGGCGAGTCCTCCAGGCTCTTAATGCGACATTCCTCACTTTAATACCCAAAGAGGGGTAGGCACATCACCCCAAGCAGTTCAGACCCATAGCTCTATGTAATGTCATCTAGAAACTCCTAACAAAAGTAATTGCTAGGAGACTCAAACCTATTTTACCGACAATCATATCCCCGGAGCAATCAGGTTATGTTGAAGGCAGACAAATCATGGACAACGTCATCCTAGCACATGAAGTGATCCACTCTTTGCAGAAAACCAAAACACCAGGTATGCTCCTCAAGTTAGATCTTTCTAAAGCCTTTGATAAGATAAGTTGGGAATATATGCGGGCAATGCTCCTAGCTTTTGGTTTTGATCTGAGGTGGGTGACTTGGATTTTGAATCTAACTTCCTCGGTTTTCTTCTCCATTCTTATTAACAGGGTCCCCTCTCGACCCTTCTCTCCCTCGAGAGGAATTAGACAGGGAGATCCTCTATTCCCCTTCCTCTTCATCATTATGGCCGAAGGTCTTGGTCGCTCCATCCGTGCAGCTGTTGAAAGCAACCTTCTTACAGGATTACCCTTGCATGGCATTTCCCCTCCTATTTCACACAGTCAATTTGTGGATGATACACTTTTAATGGGCACCTCAACTGTCCGGGAAGCCAACTCTCTTCTAGCCATTTTCCAAACCTTCTCAGACGCCTCGGGGCTGGACTGCAACAAGGATAAATCTCAAATTTTTTTCTTCAATACGCCACCTCTGATTTAGCTACATATAGCTGAAATTCTAGGTTTCAACAGAACCTCCCTTCCGTCCAAATACCTTGGCATTCCCTTGATTGACAATGCCCTCCGGAATTCCTCACGGGAACATCTTTTATCCTCTTTTACCAAGAAGCTCTCTTCCTAGACCTACTGAGTTCTAAATCTACCCAGTCGTCTCATTCTTCTTCGAGCTATCCTTCAAGCCCTTCCTGTCTACACCTTCTTGGCGCTGGCTGCCCCAAGATTTGTTCTTACAACCATTAAAAATTTACAGCGAAACTTCTTCTGGCAAGGCCTCAATTTGGGAAAGAAAATAGCGTTGGTTAGCTGGGACAAATTATGCCAGCCCAAAGACCAAGGTGGCTTGGGATTACGGGACCCCCTCATGATGAACAAGGTGCTAAGCGCCAAAATCTGGTGGCGATGGCTCAAGCACCCCAAGGACCTCTGGGCTAGACTTTGGAGAAAGAAATACGCGCCGAATGTGGCGGAAAAGAACCTAATTCGATGGAATGGGGACAACCCCAGTTCCTTAATATGGACAACGGCCAGGCAGGACAAACAACTGGTTACTCAAAACGCCTTTTGGGAAATCAGGAATGGGGAATCAACTCTCTACTGGAACGATTCCTGGCAACAATGGCCGGTTTTAAACAACGAAGACTGGGAAAGAGACATATGTACTCCTACTACTCAAGTGGGCCTGACAAGAGTAGCTGACTATTGGCAGGACAATCCCCTAGAAGACACTTGGCGAATCTAGCACCTGGTCAGGGAACGCATTAATCTGGAAGCACGTGTGGACTTGATACCCTGGCAAGAGGAAATGGCCAAACGCAAGATTCCCAAAATTGTAGGAGAGGATATCCTTCGTTGGGGATACTCGCCAAGGGGCACCTACAGCACGCGGGAGGCTTATCAGATCATAACTCAGACAGACCCCCTCCCTACAAGGAAAGTCTAGCGCAAAATCTAGAGTCTTAAACACTGGCCAAAAATCACCCTCTTTCTCTGGCTTGTCTCCCACTCAAGCATACTAACTTGGGATAACCTCTCGAAAAGGGGTTTTGTTGGGCCCTCCATATGCTTACTTTGTGGAGAGGCTGACGAGACTATGAACCATCTCCTCAACTCTTGTCCTTACATGGCTCAACTCTGGGATCAATTGGCACTCATCATGCGCACTTCGGATCGCCTTAGAGATAGTATCATTGATACCATCTCGGAATGGAGGGACCAGGCTTTCCATTCCCCCCTCCTCAATCGCATTTGGCAATTACTTCCAGGCTTCATCCTCTGGCAAACCTGGAA